>JAMPIV010003459.1:0-48612 GCA_024509875.1 Oreohelix idahoensis | reverse complement strand
ATCCAATACCATGATTTCCGCCGTAAGGTACTTCGGTCGGTCGGTCGGTCTGTCACACTTTGCACACCATCATTTGCGCACTTTTTCTATTTTCGAGAGAGTGCATTAACTTTCAAGCACAGCTAAGGGGGTGCAATTGTGGTTGAAAGTTAGACAACAATTGTATTGTTTCCCCTTATATGTACTCTCGCGAAAATAGCAAAGTGTGACGGTGTGCATTAAATCAACAGACAATCAAGATATTCTTCTGTCCAGTTTCATTCGGGAAACGGATTTAACTCATCATTTATCTAAAAAAAATAACCTTAAAATGTAAGTTTCAAGACAAAATTTTAATTTAAAGTATTGCAGACTTATTATTATGGATCAAAATGATAAGATGGCTAAAAGGAAGAGACGATCGCGTCATCCACAGCGAGCAAGCGAGACTATAGAAGAAGCAGCAATGTAATACGTGTAACAGAAACAACACACTATAAATAAAAACTTGCCAATTTTGGCGGGTTGTTGCTAGTATGTAAATAGTATCTCTGCCAGACGATCATTTGCCCGCAATTCCATCGACGAGCGGTGGAAAATTCAAAATAAATGACATTATACCGAATGGTTACTCCACTGCAAAGAAATGATCGCGTTCCTACCTCATACGGTTCACGATTAAAGTAAATTTTTGTCAGCTAGTTCGTGACTTTTCTCTGGGAAGGCGGAAACAGGTACTGTTAATCCTGTGGACATTAAGATTTAAAATGTAGACGGGATAGACTAGTCAGAAATTTCTCTACCTTTGAAATTAATTTTATTTTCTCCCTCGTCACCTTGGAAATCTACCAAATCATGCCTTGAGATCTACCGGTTGATTGGGATACAACCTTATGCCTACCCCTGATGGAAGGTGTCAGAACCAGGATTGTGGAGTGGGCCAACAAATTTTCCGACTCTAACGGCTGAAATGTTAGAAGTCACACAGGAGAATGTCATCCTTTCCACAAAGGAGAGAGTACTTACCAGTCTGCGTAATATGAGGTTATTGTTTGTTGACGTTCTATGTTGATAGCGTTACTAGGCAGTCCATGTTCTGGAACCCCCCAGGGTAACAGAGGTAGAGGGAGACCCTAGGAACACATAGAGAAGAGATATGGAGACAGATATGAAGGGCATAAAAAATACAAGGAAAGACCTTGAGCTGATGGCACGGGACAGGAAGACTTGAGATAGGTTTGTTGAAGGCCTATGCTCCTTGTGGAGCTGAAGTGTAATGATAATGATGATGATGATGATGATAATATGAGCTGTTCTAGCTACTCTAATTCACTTCTATATATCCGCTTACGGCACATTTCTTCCTCGTAAATTCACTTTCGTCCTTACAGTTTAACTCAAGGAAGCTCAGATAATATCATCTTTTCTACACATGGTAGATCAGATAATGTCATCTTTTTCGCACAGGAGAGCTCAGATAATGTCATCTTTTCCAGACATGGTAGATCAGATAATGTCATCTTTTTCACAGAAGAGAGTGCAGATGACATCATTTCACACAGGAGAATTCTGTATTGCTCCCCACGGAGCATGGCGCAACTACTGTAGATGGCCTCACTGCAAGGAGCCGGCACCAAATCATTCATGTGCTCTTAAAGTGGTAGTTTGTGAACCCAATCTGTTTTGACATGATGGCATTGGCTAGTGGAGGGAGAGGGAGAGAGCTTTACACACGATTAACTTCTGACCGACCACTCCAACAATGAGGACAGTGTGGAGCTCACAGTGATCCTCGCGCTCATCATCATCAGTTCCCATCTCCACATCTAAGGTCGGCTGCAATGGATCTCCAACGTCTTCTGTCTCTTGTCTTGGTGGTGCACTCTGATAGACTCTTTCCTGTCTCTTGTCTTGATGGTACACTCTGATAGACTCTTTCCTGTCTCTTGTCTTCATGGTAAACTCTGATAGACTCTTTCCTGTCTCTGTCTTGATGGTACACTCTGATAGACTCTTTCCTGTCTCTTGTCTTGATGGTACACTCTGATAGACTCTTTCCTGTCTCTTGTCTTGATGGTACACTCTGATAGACTCTTTCCTGTCTCTTGTCTTGATGGTACACTCTGATAGACTCTTTCCTGTCTCTTGTCTTCATGGTAAACTCTGATAGACTCTTTCCTGTCCAACTCTTAATGTTATTTTCCCACTTATAGCGCTGTCTTCCCATTGCACGTTTGCTTTCAACTCTGCCTTCTATTGTGGTCTTCAACAAGGTGTTATGTATTGTTATATGTCCAAAACATTTTAGCTGTATTACGTTGATCTCCTTCATTAATTCTCTTTCCATTTCTCGGTTTTATAGTACCTCTTTATTGGTTTCCATGAGATCCCCTCCCCCCAAACTCTTCTATATATCCACATCTCGAGAGCCTCAATTCTTTCTTTCAACTGCTTGTTCATTGTCCACAGCTCACTGTCAGTAATACGTAACTCATCATTCAAATAAAATGCAGCACACAGATTCTCAGATAGCATCATTTAGTTCACCATCTCACCCAGAAAGTACATTAATTTTCCACACAGCCTACACTCTTTAATCCTCATCCGACAGAACATATCCTGTACTCGCTCGCAAACATGCGCACTTCCAACTTGCTCATCTCCGGCTAATCATTTTTATGCATCCTTGACTACAGTGGTTCCTAACCTGGGGTAAACGTACCCTCACGGGATACGGGAAATTTGCCAACGGGGTATGGGGAATATTTGATAAATAACTACATTATACTGCTGAAATAGTTCAAAAGTAGTGTTAATGGAAACACATTGTAGAGTTGAGAGATAACAGCGAGTCACGTTCTCAGTTAACTCCACAGTAAGAAACAAAATGGAGGCTGAATATGATATTTTAGTATGAGACAAACATAAAGGTATGTTATCAGGCACTCGTAGGACATAAAGAAGTAGAACACTAGACAACAGAAAAATAACAGACATGAGTGGCTTACCCAGGATTCGAACCCTGGACCTTCCGTGCGACAACCCCGCCTAGCTATGCAAGCGAATCACACTACCCTCCCTGCCATCTACGCATCACCAAATAAATGATGCTTCGATGACAGGTCATTAGTGCGAACCGCAAGACATAACACCGGAAGTTTACCATGGGCAGTTCGGCCTATTAATGACGCAATCACTTCTGTTGTTCCCCTATTATACAGTATAGGCCAGTCCACACAAGACAAAGACCTTAATACTGTGTCCAGTAAATGATAGTAGACTTAGAACAGTAAGAACAGGACAGAGGGTAGGTTTGGTATTGTATAAACATTTATAACACATAAGGAAGGGAAACCCGAGGCCTGTAAACAGTAAATTAATATGAGACAAACATAAAGGTATGTTATCAGGCACTCGTAGGAAATAAAGATGTAGAATACTAGACAACAGAAAAACAACAGACCTGAATATGATATGCGGATATCTATTTAAAAAAAAAAAACTGTACAAAGAATTAAAATGTTGGTTGACAAGAAACAAAATCATTCGTTTCACTAATTTCTTTGACGATGTTGTAATAAATATTTCAGAAATTTATGATACTAATACATGTTGTTATGTACTGAATACAGTTTTCTTTACGACAAATTAACCTGTTTATTTATTTTGTTATGTGACAAATGCAAAACACACTCTACATAAAAGTCACTTTCTAGTTGTTTTTTTTTTTTCACTTCTATCCAATTAATTTACGTGAAATTAACGTCAAAATAAACACAATTTACTGACTGTCACTTCATAATATCAAATAATGTCACATATGAATTAAAACTCAGTGTGAGATCTGGTCTGTTCAAATCGTGATTTCCTAGTGGTCAGCAATTTTTGCTGTTTACTGTAACGTCAGTTTATGGGACCACTTTAGATCGTTTCTATTTTGTTTTGTTTCTGGAAATTAAAAAAAAAATGTGTGACTGTCAGACATTCTTCCTTGTTTTGACATTTGTTTCATGTATATCCATTAGATTGGGGGTCGGAGTGGTTAAGATGTATGGCATCCGCCTCTAATTCTAAAGGTGCCGGGTTCGGTTCCCAGTACAGGGAATATTTGATGGAATTTTTTCTTCATAATAAGTGATCTCATACTTCCCCCTAATCTCCTGTGTAGTGAGATCGGATGCCTAGCCTTCTCGGACAAGTGTGAAAAATAGGAGGTCGCGTGTGCATGTTGCGCACGTTAAACATCCCTCGGCAGTTGGAAATCGTAAAGAGTAGGCCATAAGGCCGCTGCCCTGGCAAAATTAATAAATTAGCGAAACCTACCCACCACAAAAAATATTTACAGAATGTGTGATTTCTGTATACACACATTGGGATCCTCACCGGTGCTACGGAGTTCGTGCAATGTGCTGAGATTCTCCTTGTGTGATCTAAGGGAGGTGATCGGAGCACTAATGAGAAGTAATCAGAGTAAATTAAAGGAGATCTTCAAATAACGGTCCAATCATCCATTGACCTTCCTTTCCTTCCATTTTCCATTTCCCTATTAGAGCAAGGCTTACGTTTTCTCTTAGAGAATTGCAAGAATCATTCCCAGTGCCCAATTCTTGTCTGTCAATTTCTCTGCTCCTATTTTCCCCCCTCCGGACACACTACACTCTTTACACTTCCAATTTCCTTCACATGTAAGCGCATTTTTCCGCAATTTTCAAGAACAGCTTTCTATAATTATGTGCTCGGTTTGCTGTCTGCAAGTATGTCACGCTCTTTCCATCCCTTTATCAACGAACTGTCCGCACCTCTGTATTCTAACACTGTTTAACCGCACACACATACCCCCTTCATGAATTTCGACGTCTCACACCGCCTATATCAGGCTTTCGTACCCTGTGGATAGTTCGTCAATCCATTCTAGAGGGTCTATAACATAACCTACAAATTAAAATTTTAGTTTTTTTTTAGTAAGCTTTAATGTACATTATTTCCCCAGAAAGGATCTATAGCCTTCAACGGACAATCAAAGGGATCCGTAACCTTCATCGGACAATCAAAGAGTCCATCACCTTCATCTGACAATCAAAAGGGTCCATGACACACACACACACAAAAGTTTTTGAAACATTGGCCTAGATAATTCTAAGTATGTTGCTTGTGTTTTTTTTAAAATTAATAATTTCGCGTCCATTTTTTATCGGTTAAAAAAAAACCGCAAATAGGCAATACTGTCACGATATAATTCACTACGTCATTTTCGTGGGTCTCTTAAAGAGACAAAGACAAACATTGGACCACTACACGCTTAGACACGTCATACAATACGACTAACATGTGGTGGTGCCTGGGACTGGCAACCGTATCACGTTAAACAACCTGCCACACAACCAACCACCGCTGACAGTGCGTGTGACTGCTTGGTGCCAGGCTTCCAGCATGGGGATCAGCTGCAGTGGAAGCTCTATGCTCCGTAAGTAGCGCACAGAAAATACGACGGTGATGATGATGATGATCGTGATCACAATATCATATTTCAGATCAGGATAGATGCCGCCATTATGATTTCCTGTATCTTTAGTGTTACACGCTCCAGTCTACCCAGCTGTAAATGGGTACTTTACTTTGTTAGGGAAGGAAAAGGCAGCGAGGAAGGGAACACCTCTCGATGCTGAGCCTAGTATGGCGAAGTCTCTAACACTTCTAACGACAGTATCTTCTACGGGACTACCTTTTTTTTATAATTAATTACAGTTTAAAGAAGAACAATGAAAAAAAGAAAAATGGTATGGTATCAGTTTTATAGACGAACGAAACACGGGACGTTTCGGATTATACCCTTCGTCAGCCACATTCAACTTTTTATTTTAACTTTCTCTACCAGCTTTACAGCAGACGCCTCTATTATTTACACGTATAATTACTAACAACATTCACACATTAGTTGTGTCGCATGGCGCACACGATCATGACCCTCTATAGCTGTAGATTACAGGAACAGTCTGGCACTTTAGGATTCCCCATCTATTTTGTATAGCCACTTCAGATCTTCTATATGTATGAAGTAGAAGTGTAGAGTGTGATTACCGCGAATGGTGTACTGTTCGTGTGCTGACCAATATAACCACTCATACACATGTGTCTACAAGGCACCAATGCAGACTGCTGGAATCTTTGTTTACTCAATTTATTCAGACGTACACACTGGGACATACGAGTACATCATGGTATGTTGACATATCAATTTGTAGGTATACATAGCAGATCTGAAGTCATGACACATTCAGAAATAATGGGCAGTACATCAAAAGTTCAATGTCATGATATATTATGGCCGCATTCCCCTATCTGACTAAACGCGTCAGTGAAGGCAGATCGATAAATAACTAAAGTTACTTGACGTCCATAGTTTGTAGCATATACTATGAAACCACGAAAGAGGGGGTTTCTAGCAAGATTGAGATCTCCCTGTCACTGTCCGATAATAGGATAAATAATCTGTTCTCTTGGCAGTGATCAAAACATATGATGACCGAAATCTAACATGGCCGCCTCCCTGAGTTGTCGTTCACTCATTCATAGGAAGGAGAATATAAGCCAGAGTTAATTTATAATGGGTATATAAATGATTTCATAAATGTTCCCATACAGCTCTACGATGATCAGGTTAATTCACGTAGCCATAACCGCTGTAGGAAAGTCTGTCATCTTTGTCGATACAAAACACGACCCTAGCGATACGAAGCACAATGTTCCATCTAGGTCGAATCGACATGAGATCATCAAAATAGGGTCTGGCAGTACATGGAGTCCGAATTATACATTGTACCGTACCTTAGGAGAGTCTCTAACATAAACCATAGTAGAGATACCATCTCCTTTAGAAGAAAACCACTTCCTGAGTTATATTTCCTTAACAATCTACCAGCCCTTTGAAAAGTGCGTACCAGCCATTATCACGGTACATCGGAACTCATCACGACTTGTCAAGACAACTCATACTTCCGCTAGACCGGAATAATAAGAATCTAGTCCCGCCTACCCATCCAAAATATACAATATAGGACTGATTCTACTTGTACTAATAATATGTAATACATATGAATTCAGGCCATAAACATAATAAGCAAATTAATATATTTTCTGGCCCTAAAAAAATAAGTACAAACGTAAGAGCAATCCATGCGCCGGATCAATATCAAGAACGATTACTCCTATAATCAAAAGTGTGAATCAAACATGGATTCTCTCGCTTTTCCCATAGACAGCATTTTCCTACACAAATGAATGAATGTCTATATTTTTTTCCTTATTAAATAGCCATATCGATTTTTGTAATATGTGCGTCAAAATATGCACGCAACAGATTACCACACCCCTCGGGAAAAAAAAAAATGGTACATTTTTTTTTTTGGAAATACATCTAGGAGCAACATACAATAGGCTCACAACGCACCAATAACAATGCGCAGATGATAAGCATAAGTTTTATGACCTTAGAGAAAATACTTCTCTAAGTATAAATATTTCCAGAGAGGTGTCACCAACGCATACTACAATAATAGCAATGACACAATTTCCACCTTAGTTTATACATAAATTTCATCTAAGATATCTTAACATCATGATCATCAAAGACGAAAAACATTGAAAGATCAGCGGTGAATAAATATCAATGAACCGCTAAGTAGTGTTACAATCAATATATGATATATTACATATGTGTATACATTTCAACATAGAAACAACTGTATCCAAGTTGTATAACAGTTATGAATCATGTGGGCATCTAGACAAAATATCTGCCATCACATTTTCTGACCCACGGATAGCTCGCACCGAAAAATGAAATGGCTGTAGAGCAATCGCGTATCGCGTTGATCTCGCGCTCTTCAGATTTCTACTCTGAATAGCCGTAAGAGCTTTCTGGTCAGTTTCCACAATGAAATGCGCGCCCAGAAGAAATCTTTGCAGTTTAAGGATTGACCAAACCATAGCCAATAATTCACGGTCTAGGACCGAGTAATTCTTCTCTGCGGCATTTAATTTCCGAGAAATATATATCACAGGATGCAGAGTTCCAGAGTACTCTTGCATTAGTGCCGCTCCAATCCCAGTGGATGAAGCGTCACTACGAAGAATAAATGTCTTATCCTTAGAAGGCAATACTAGGATAGGTGAAGTAGAAAACATAGTTTTAACCTTATCCAAAGAGGATTGACATTCTTGAGTCCAATGGACTACATTAGGAGACCCTTTCTTTAGCAAGGAAGAAAGAGGTGACATAATGGAGGACAGATTCGGGATGAATCGTCCATAAAATTGTATTAGACCTAAGAGACTTCGTACTTGCTTTTTAGTCTTAGGAATAGAAATGTTAAGTATCTTACTTGTATTATGGTCTTCTGTTTTTAGGAACCCATGACCAACACGGTGTCCTAAGAAAGATATTTCGCTAAAACCAATACATGCTTTCGATGGTTTCGCTGTCAGGTTATGCTCGCGTAAGATAGACAATAGTTCATTTATACCATTATAGTGATCGTTCCAAGTATCACTGAAAAGACAGATGTCATCAAGATACGCAATGACATCTGAGCGATGAGATAGGATTCGACGCATCATGCGTACAAATGTAGCAGGGGCGTTCATAAGACCGAAAGGCATGAAATTCCATTGGAATAGACCCCTAGGCGTCGAAAAAGCAGTAAACGGTTTGGCGTGTTCGGATAGTGGAACTTGCCAATATCCCTTAGACAAATCGAGTTTAGTAAAGAAGTGAGAATTCGATAGTCTCGTAAGTAGCTCTTCTAGTAAAGGCATAGGTTCAGCATCGAATTTAGTCACTTGATTCAATTTGCGATAATCCACGCAAAGACGTATGTTATTGTCTTTTTTTTCCGTACTATAACCATCGGCGAAGAATATGCTGATGTGGATGGTTCAATAATTTTTAACTCTATCATCTCATCTAACTCTTTCTCTACCTGTGCTTGAAAATGTATCGGGATAGGATACGGTCTGACTCTTATAGGACTATGGTCAGTAAGAATAATGTCATGTTGAATGACATCAGTTTGACCAGGAATGTCAGTAAGGACATCCTGAAATTGTTCTAACAAAGTAGAAACTTGTTTCTGCTCTCCTGGAGATAATTCTGGAGAAATTGCAACATCTTTCCATGATTCATTAGAGTGAAGAGGAATCATTGGAAAAGGTAAATTTACATCCGAGAAACTCGTTTCCTCATCCTGTATTACTGACAGAGATGAGTACTGTCCATGTTGGACTGGAAAATCGTCCGTTGCCTGGAAAACAGGTTGTAAATAATCAGGACGTTCATGGAATTCCGTGAGCATGTTGATGTGGAAGGTTTTACGCTTCCCGTCAATATCGACGATATAGTCAACATCGGAAACTTTTGATATTATATCGTACGGACCTTTCCAAGAAATGAGAAGTCTATTTTCCCTACAAGGTAGCAAGACAAATGCTTTGTCACCTGGACAAAGTTGACGCAAACATCTCTCTTTTTATTGGCAAATTCCCTTGCCTTCTGTTTCGCAAATTCAGAAGAAGCAGTTGCCAATTTGCATGCTTCAATAATCTTGTGTCTAAGTGCGATGACATATTCATAAGAGGATTTTGTGTCATCGACAATATTATCAGCAGTTATAAGATCATGAAGTAAGGACATAGGACCTCGCGGTTTCGCGCCAAAGACAAGTTCAAAGGGAGAAAATCCTGTATGTTCGTTGGCGACCTCTCTATATGCAAAGAGAGCCGCGGGTAAAACCCTATCCCAATCCTGAGGATGATCTTCTGTTATCTTACCTAGTAGGTTTTTCAGAGTTCTATTCAAACGTTCCACCATCCCATTGGACATAGGATGATAAATACTACTCAGCGATCTCTCTATCTTCAGAGTCGACATTACTTGAGACATGGTATCCGATATGAGTTGGGTACCATGGTCGGATAATATTTCTGCTGGAAACCCCAGACGAGAAAATATTAACCAAAGAGCATCTGCGATATCAGCAGTAGTTATGCTCTTTAGAGGAACAGCCTCCGGCCAACGTGTGCACATATCAACACACGCCAACATAAATTGGTGTCCTCTAGCAGACTTTATCTTAAAATGACCAATGATGTCTATCGCCATTTTTTGAAATGGCCGAATGGGAATGTCTGCAGCCTGAATAGGTGCATCATGGCGTGGACCTCTGGATTTAATCTCTTGACATACTTTACAAGATCGACAATAGATTCGTATGTCCTTATTCACAGCAGGCCAAAAGAAAGATTGAAGAACTCTAGCTTTAGTACGGGAAAAACCCATATGTCCAGCACACTGCGAATCATGAGCGTGCTGTAAGATTTTAACTCTCATATTTTTAGGCACAAGGATTTGAGAATGAATGGACTTAGCGGAGTCTTGTACCATACGTACAAGTACGCCATTCTTCATCGTAATCCAAGATTTACGATTTGTATCCTTATTCGGATCACCTTTTGTTGCCAGAGTAAAGAATTTCTTTAGAGTAGGATCATCTTCCTGCTGTTTGATAAAGGAATCGTGGGAAATCTCCAAGGGATCATCTTGGATCTGCGCATCATTATCTTCAGAATGTGAAGATTGTGGCATATTAAGAGCTTGAGCCCTAGTGATTACTGCATTAGCAGATTGCATATTAACATTTTCCCAATTAGAAATTTGCTGTGGAGTGCATTCTTTCACTCCATGAATGCGACCGATGATAAGATCAGCGATCGGATTCGGCAAGAGACATGCTTGCACCTCTCCTGTAAAGAAAGGCGTAGCAATATTGATAATGGCAGTGGAGTACTTCTCCAATGTGCCACCAAATGTTACACATTTGACTATATTGCCTGTAGCTCGAGAAGGATTTACGAGTGATTGCCTCACTCCAATGGTAGTGCACCCCGAATCGAAAAGAATTGATACCGGAGTACCATCTATTAGGCCCCTATTAAAGACAAGAGCACCCCTTCCATTATGCGCAATTGACGCATGGAGAGCGGGAAGCGGGTGACCGCAGCTTAAAGTAGACACTGTGGTTGGATCGAATAATGTTTTGCATTGCGAACACTCAGATGCTCTAGCAAAATCGAAAGCGGAATTTGCTACACTGTTGGAGTCTTTTTTTATCATTATTCTGATTATCGGTGTCGTGGAACTCCTGTTGTGCAGAGTTAGCCTGGTAATAAGATTTACCATGTCTTTTGTGTTGTGATCTACCTCGGTTATAATTGTCTCTATAATTATTATTGCCTCTGTTATAACCCCTATTTGGGTTTGAATCATAATATTCATGATCATAATCATCACGCTCATTATATTGAGTATCCCTGTAATATTGTTTCTGTTGTCTCCATGAAGCACTTGGGTAGTTCCTATAGCTACTCCCTTTCCGAGAATTTCTAACATTATGGGCACCTCTCGCGTGTCGAGGACTATCAGCCCGATTCCAGTTCTTCGAAGAAGAACCCTGATTTGAGTGGTTATCTTGGTTTTGATACTTATTCCAATTAACCTTTTTATCAAATTTATTTTTAGCTCCTTGGAATTTGTGTGAGTAATTCTGATTATATTCTGTTGCCGAAGCAACTGGCATACTCTCTTTAATGTTAGAGTTACTAAGAATCATGTCAGGGTGTGCCGTGGCATACTGGTCACAATATTCTTCCATTTGCTTTATTGTACCAGGTTTACGCTCATGTAAGAACTCTAGGAATGATTTATTTACAGAAGACATGACCTTGTCTCTTAGCAATAAATCCGTAAGACCATCAAATGTTTTCTCTGTTTTGGATAATTCAATCCATCGTGAAAGTGTAATTCGTGCTTTTGAGATGAAATCTGAGAATTCTACACCTACCTCAGGTCTCATTGTTTTAAACAAAAGACGGTAACCTTCCTCAGACAGCTGATATCTCTTTATCAAAGCTGCCCTAACAGCATCATAATTATCTTTGTCGGCCTCTTCAACAAAATATAACTTACTCAGAGACTCCCCTTTTAGATTTTCAGACAACTGATTCACATACTGTGATTTGTCAACATTATGAGATCGACAAGCCCGTTCAAATCTAGAAAGCCAAAATGTTATGTCATCACTGGTAGGGTTAAACGCTGGTACCTTGACCTTGTACACAAAGGGTTTACCATTACTACCAGATGCCTGATTAACATTACTCATACATGTCAATTTTAATTTCTCTAATTCAAACTCATGTTCTCTTATTGCTTTTCTCTCTTCAGCTTCTCTATCTAATCTTTTCTGTTCTGCAGCAGCAGCAGCTTCTAATTTTTTCTGTTCTGCAGCAGCAGCAACTTCTAATTTTTTCTGTTCTGCAGCAGCAGCAACTTCTAATTTTTTCTGTTCTGCAGCAACTTCTAATTTTTTTCTGTTCTGCAGCAACTTCTAATTTTTTTCTGTTCTGCAGCAACTTCTAATTTTTTCTGCTCTGCATCAGCTTCCAATTTTCTCTGTTCTGCCTCAAATCTCCTTTCCTCCACTTGCATCTGCAATTTCTTTAGTTCAGCAGCAGTATCAGCTTCTTTTTCTAATCTTTTTTCTTCAGCCAGAGCTTTTTTTTCTTCTATTTGAAGTTTTCTCTCCTCAGCCGCAGCTTTTTTTCCCCAGCAGCAGCTTTTCTTTCTTCAACAGCAGCAGCAATTTTTTTCTCTTCTGCAGCTAATGCTTTGTCATATTGAGCAACAAGCCCATTGTTCTAAGTCTTTTCCAGTCTTATCAAGAGATTTTCCTTGTGCAATGAAATAATCTAATGTAGACATATTGTCTTCTTAAATCAGAAACCTGAAAAAGTAAATAAATTACCCTCTTTCACGTTAATGAGAGACAAGTCTATACCATAGACTTAGTCTTAGTCCAAACTTGTATGGTTTATAACAACCAATGATAACTTGAGTACCTATGGACACAATAACTGTATCTCAAATACTGTGGGAGACAAGCCTTACAAAGGTCTTGTATACCTCAATGTAATCAAAGATCACTTGAGTACCTGTGGAAAAAATATTTCCCTTTACCAATCACTTTGGGAGACAAGCCTTACAAAGGTCTTGTACATTTTGTTTTATAACAATAACAATCATAAAGTACTGATCTGTACTATACTATCAGTGTATACCACTATACGTCATATGTCAACTAAAGACATTACAAAGGACAAACAAGAAAAGACAATATGAACACATTTGCAGAGATCAAATTAAATTAAATAGGAGAAATGAAAAAAATGATCACAGAAACCGTGATGATAACTGCAATAATAAAATGACAAGACAAATAACGCCACAGTGTATAAACATAAGGGTGTAAAAAACTGAAATGAAAGGAAAGATGAGACCTACAATTATACAAACAAATCAAACAAAACTAAGGAACACAAAATTATTACCAAAAACAACGAAGAAAAGAACACCTCATCACAACTAACAGAAATAGCAGCAAATTGTTGCTAACAAATTTCCAATTAAGAAAATGTGTACCTATAGAATACTAGTCCAGACCAATGTCACTCGGCATACCTTGTACTAGTCACACAGAACATAAACTAATTTAATACATAACAAATAACATGTAAGCATAAATAGCATATAGCATACAATATAATTTATGTCATGAATGGAATGTGTTGCAGGTATAGTGTTGTAAAGCAGGCACAGTTTATTTTAATACTAATAACTTGCCACTTTATTGAGTAATAGATTTAATTCTAAACTATTACACTGTCAATTTTTTCTCTGTTGAGCATATGAAGATCCAACGATGAACTATGCACTTTATGTTCAACAACACTGTGATTCTTCTGTACGTTGAGAAATGTCAACAATACTGCTCCAGATATTTTCTACACTTGATACCACTGTCCTGTGTAATACTGTCTGTACAGCGAAAAACTGTCAACAAGCGCTGACCTAGATACAGCATCCTATCGGTAATACAGGTCAAGCTGACATCGACTGTATAGCTGTCCTACTGGTGTTGATGTGTTCAAACAAATGTTCTTTCAGCTGTAAACTGTGATTCTCAACACAAAACTGCGTAAGCTGGACCCAGGAATCTGGCTCGCCACTGTAAAGTTTCTTTTCTTCTTTCCACTCTGTAAAGTGTCAGTCGGTATGCTCTGTAAGGAAGAGTGGTGTGTTGTTGAGATCAGGCATGCTCCAGTCTACCCAGCTGTAAATGGGTAACTCACCCTAGTCCTGAGTTAGGGAAGGCAAAGGCTCCAGGGGAAGCAGGCCCTAAACTTGGTCACTCCAACCGACGCAGGATGGTGTATGTATGAAGTAGAAGTGTAGAGTGTGATTACCGCGAATGGTGTACTGTTCGTGTGCTGACCAATATAACCACTCATACACATGTGTCTACAAGGCACCAATGCAGACTGCTGGAATCTTTGTTTACTCAATTTATTCAGACGTACACACTGGGACATACGAGTACATCATGGTATGTTGACATATCAATTTGTAGGTATACATAGCAGATCTGAAGTCATGACACATTCAGAAATAATGGGCAGTACATCAAAAGTTCAATGTCATGATATATTATGGCCGCATTCCCCTATCTGACTAAACGCGTCAGTGAAGGCAGATCGATAAATAACTAAAGTTACTTGACGTCCATAGTTTGTAGCATATACTATGAAACCACGAAAGAGGGGGTTTCTAGCAAGATTGAGATCTCCCTGTCACTGTCCGATAATAGGATAAATAATCTGTTCTCTTGGCAGTGATCAAAACATATGATGACCGAAATCTAACATGGCCGCCTCCCTGAGTTGTCGTTCACTCATTCATAGGAAGGAGAATATAAGCCAGAGTTAATTTATAATGGGTATATAAATGATTTCATAAATGTTCCCATACAGCTCTACGATGATCAGGTTAATTCACGTAGCCATAACCGCTGTAGGAAAGTCTGTCATCTTTGTCGATACAAAACACGACCCTAGCGATACGAAGCACAATGTTCCATCTAGGTCGAATCGACATGAGATCATCAAAATAGGGTCTGGCAGTACATGGAGTCCGAATTATACATTGTACCGTACCTTAGGAGAGTCTCTAACATAAACCATAGTAGAGATACCATCTCCTTTAGAAGAAAACCACTTCCTGAATTATATTTCCTTAACAATCTACCAGCCCTTTGAAAAGTGCGTACCAGCCATTATCACGGTACATCGGAACTCATCACGACTTGTCAAGACAACTCATACTTCCGCTAGACCGGAATAATAAGAATCTAGTCCCGCCTACCCATCCAAAATATACAATATAGGACTGATTCTACTTGTACTAATAATATGTAATACATATGAATTCAGGCCATAAACATAATAAGCAAATTAATATATTTTCTGGCCCTAAAAAATAAGTACAAACGTAAGAGCAATCCATGCGCCGGATCAATATCAAGAACGATTACTCCTATAATCAAAAGTGTGAATCAAACATGGATTCTCTCGCTTTCCCCATAGACAGCATTTCCATACACAAATGAATGAATGTCTATATTTTTTCCATATCAAATAGCCATATCGATTTTTGTAATATGTGCGTCAAAATATGCACGCAACAATCATATGGAAGGCCACCCCCTTATTATATACTAAAAGTGGTTATTGCAACATATTACCGCTTTGTAGTTTTATACGGCTTTATTTAAAAAGACTGCCATCAATGGTACCAATACCTTGTAGCGGTATGGCAGCTTGTGTACCCTGACAATCCCCAGAGCTATGCCAGTGGGAGATTTACTCCTGGTAGGTTCAACCAAGCTGGACTGGTCTGCGTGGGTTGGGGTCAGACAAAAGCTGGTACTCTGGTCCTCCAGGTTGGGGGTTTTAGCACAGGGCCGACACCCCTGTCTATGTAAAAAAAATCGCACGTTACGGAAACAACAATAAATGGAAAAACTTTGCTGCGGGACGGACATCCGGAGTCTCAGGCTCGTATGACTGACAGTGGTGAAAGCCGAAAGGAAGCCACTGGCATGAAAACGGATGCCCCGACCGCAAAACACGAAACCAGAATTGGTTTTTGGAACGTCAGAACTATGAATGAGGCAGGAAAGCTGAGACAAATCACAGCAGAGATGAGGAACTACAAGATAAATATCCTGGGACTAAGCGAGAGCAGATGGACAGGTGGGGGGAGAATAAAAACAGCTACAGGGAAAACAGTACTTTATTCAGGCAGAGAGGATGGTCAGCACAACGAAGGTGTAGCCATTATCCTGAAGAAAGGAATGGAAAGGTCTTTACTGGAATGGAAACCCATCAACAACAGACTGATAAGAGCAAGACTAAGAGGGAGGTTCACCAACACCACAATTATACAATGCTATGCACCAACAAACGACAGCGATGAAGAGATCAAGGACGAGTTCTATCAACAGGTACAAAAAGAAATGGAAACTGCACCCAGGTACGATCTCGTTATAGTAATGGGAGACCTAAATGCGAAAGTGGGAGCACACAATAATTATAACGAAAGAGTAATGGGGAAATGCGGCAGTGGAACAGCAAATGAGAATGGGGACAAATTAATAAGCTTCTGCAGTATTAACAACCTGGTCATTAGAGGAACACTTTTTCCACACAAGGAAGTGCACAAGTTAACATGGGAATCACCAAACGGACGAGACAGAAACCAGATAGATCCCATAATGATCAATGGCAGATGGAGACATGCACTACAAGACGTGAAAGTAAGAAGAGGCGCAGATGTGGGAAGTGATCATCACCTAGTAGTAGCAAGACTGAAAGTGAAACTCAGAGCTGCTGGACCAGTTGCAGTCAAACAGAAAAGATACAACATCATGAAACTGAAGGATCCCCTCACCAGAAAAGCTTTCGTGGTCGACGTAAAGAGAAGATATGAGATTATCAAAAGCCAGGAAAGAACAGAGACCGATGATGTTGACCAGAGATTCAACACCATCTCAACAATATGCAAGGAAAGCAGCAAGTCATGCTTGGGATTCCAGGAAAGAAAGAGCCAAGACTGGATAACACCAGATACGCTAAACACCATAGCGAAGAGAAAGGAAATGAAAAGAAAGAAAACAGAAGCTAAGTCTCCCAGATTAGAGGCAATATATAGTGAACAATACCAACGGGCTGATCACCCGTTTGCCAGTCACTTCGATTACGGAAACAACAGCAAATGGATTGATTTGCCGTTGCCCTAAAGACGCCAATAAGCGTGATGGGAAACTATGGCAAAGAAAACCTATCTGCTGTTGCCCTAAGACGCCACTAGGCGTAATGGCCACTGACTGCTTTGATGGTCGGTGGCTAAAGACGGAAGAAGAAGAAGAAGAAGATAGTGAACAATACAGTCAGCTGGACAAGGAAGTTAAACGTCAAACTCGTGCTAACAAAAGGACATTTCTGGATGACCTTGCAAGACAGGCAGAAGAGGCAGCACTGAGAAATGAACAAAGCACAGTATACAAAATAACTAAAATCATCAGTGGAAAACGAGGTGCAAACAATATTACATTAGTAAGAGATAAGCTAAGAAATCTCATCACAACAGTAGAGGGACAGGAAACAAGATGGGCAGAGCATTTCAGAGAAACTCTGAATAAGGAACCACCAGAGACACAATTAGATGTTCCTGAGGCTGAAAATGATCTAGATGTTAATACAGACATCCCACGAAAAGAAGAAATCATCATAGCAATCAAAGGGTTAAAGAATGGAAAACCTTCTGGTCATGATAACTTAAATGCAGAGCTATTTAAGACAGACCCAGAGCTAGCAGCAGAATTATTAGAACCACTATTTGCACACGTCTGGAAAACAGGGACAACACCAACAGAGTGGAAAAAAGGAATAATTATCAAATTGCCCAAGAAGGGAGATCTTGCAGACTGCAATAATTGGAGAGGAATAACTCTTCTCTCAGTTCCCAGCAAAATACTAGGCAGGATAATTATACAGAGAATCTCAAAAGCAGTAGACCACAAACTGAGGAAAGAACAAGCAGGATTTAGAAAGAACAGAAGATGTGTAGATCATATATTTACCCTCAGGTACATTATAGAGCAGTGCTCAGAATGGCAAAGACAGCTGTATATTAATTTCGTTGATTTTGAAAAGGCTTTTGACAGTATACATAGGGACAGTTTATGGAAAATACTGAGGGCTTATGGAATTCCAAGGTACATAGTGTCAATCATAAAAAGCCTTTATGCCAACTTTACGTGCAGCATTGGGCAGAGCAACCTAACCTTTGAAATGAAGACAGGAGTTCAACAGGGATGCCCCTTATCGACCACTCTATATTTAACAGTCATAGACTGGGTGATGCGCCAGACAACAGAGGGCAATCCAAGAGGAATAAGATGGACTACATTTTCTACATTGGAAGATCTGGAATATGCAGATGACATTGCACTGCTAGCACATTCACATCAACATATCCAGGAAAAAACGGATAGACTTAATAAGTATAACCAGCAGGTGGGCTTGAACATCAACCTAAAGAAGACAGAGGTCATGACGCTCAATGTGAGCAACCCTGAGCCCATATCAGTAAGGAATCAGCAATTGGAACAAACAGATGCCTTCACATACCTAGGATGCATAGTAACACCAGACGGCGGAGCAAGCAAAGACATCAACAACAGAATGAACAAAGCAAGAACAGCCTTTTTTAGTCTAAACAACATCTGGAAGTCCTCTCAGTACAGCACAAGCACAAAATTAGGATTATATCAGAGCTGTGCGCTTTCTGTGCTTCTCTATGGCGCGGAGAGCTGGAGAGTTACAGAGAAGGAAATGTCGAAATTGTCCTCTTTTCACACAATATGCCTAAGAAAAATTCTCCGAATATTTCGGCCGAATATCATCACCAACCAAGATCTGCTTACTCGGAGCAAGCAAGAGGACATGCACACCATCATAGCTGTCAGACGCTGGAGCTGGGTTGGCCATGTCCTCAGAAGAGACCCCGATGCCATCACAAGAACAGCTATGCTATGGACCCCTGAAGGAAAACGAAAGAGAGGCCGACCAAAAACAACTTGGCGGAGGACTGTGGAGGCTGAGATGCATAGAATGAACCAGAGTTGGGGCACTGTACGAAGGATGGCCGCCGACCGAGCAAAGTGGAATCAATTTGTTGTTGCCCTACAAGACGCCACCAGGCGTAATGGCCACTGACTGCTTTGACGGTCGGCGGCTAAGGATCAAAGAAGAAGAAGATTTAAAAATAAATCTTAATGCACTAACAGCTCTAGGCGAGATAACATTGTTTCTTTGAAATAAAATTCTAAAGACAGAAGGTAAGCGAACCATCCTTAACAAAAAGTCAGCACATTATCAGCAAAATTTTTGTTCGTTACTGTTATATCTCAATTCTATATGTTTCATTGTATCACTCATTCCGTCTGCCTGGCTTAGCATCATTCATCTCTTCTGTTTCGCTGTGTTTCATCTTTTCCGCCTGTTTCATCATGTATCATCCTTTTAGCCTGTTTCGCTGTGTTTCATCCTTTCCGCCTGTTTCACTATGTATCATAATTCCGTCTGCATGGCTGTGTATCACCCACTTCGTCTCTTTCACTCTGTATATTAATTCAGTCTGTTTCACTGTGTATTATATTTCCGTTTCTTTCAATGCGTATCATTCGTTCCGTCTGTTTTCCCGTGTATCATCCATTCCATCTGTTTCGATGTGTTTCTTCCTTTCTCACTGTTTCCCCGCGTATCATCGATTCTGTCTGTTTCCCCGTGTTTCAACGATTCCGTCTGTTTCCCTGTGTTTCATCCATTCTGTCTATTTTAATGTGTTTCTTCCTTTCCCATTGTTTCCCAGTGTATCATCCATCATGTGTTTCCCCGTGTTTCATCCATTCCGTCTGGTCCCCGCTATCATCCATTCCGTCTGGTCACCGGTATCATCCACTCCGTCTGTTTCACCGTGTATCATCCATTCCGTCTGTTTCCCGGTGTATCAGTTATTCCGTCTGTTTCACTGTGTATCAGTTATTCCATCTGTTTCCCCGCGTATCATCCACTCTGTTTCACTGCGTACTCTCAGCTCCGCCTGTTACACTGCGTATCACCCATACTGTCTGCAAGTTTCCAGCTTCCCTGCTTCGCTCCTGATCGCAAGTTCTCAAATAACAATTTTTCCATTTTCACCCATTTCCGCTTCGCCCTGTGTCTCCCCATAATTCCCTTGATTTCATCGTGGGCTACTCGTGCTTTATTTCCTGCACTGGTCCTCCCATTATACGACAGCGTCCAGGACATTTAGACTTGGGTTACCCCCAAATGAGGTTCCTTCAACTTTCTTCACGGCAGCTTAATCGAAACTTGCAAAACTGTTTCTCTCCCCCTTTCTCTGTTACTTTAATAAAACACTGTCGTCATAGTTTCTTTCGGAGAATTTTCAGCAGCAGAAAATTTCGTTCACTTTGTGAAACGTATTTCTAGGATCAATTAATGTCATTAACTTCATACACCATTTTCTTTTGCGCTCCTTATGGAGCATGGAGCTACAACTGTAGCTGGTCCCCATGCAGGAAGCCTGCATCAAGCATTCACACGCTCTTCCGGCGGTGGTTTCGTGGCAATTAGTTGTACATGAGGTTGCCAGCCGCATGTACAACCTCATTTTAGTACGACACGCCTGACAGTGCAGTGGGCCCATTCTTTCTTTGTCTCTTCAGAGACCCCTGGGAACTTCACGGGGCAATTTCATTCACAGTCCTTAAACCACTGCCAACTAAGCACCACTAAAATATGCTTCGTAGACACTGATTTTTAACACATTTATTATTCACACCTCCACGTATGTTGTTATAAGTCTCCTCGCTTCCAGAACGCCCGTCTTTCACGTATGTCATCCGAGGTCTCATTTCCACAGCGCCCGTCTTCCACGTATGTCATCCTAAGTCTCCCCATTTCCACAGCGCCACTCCTCCGTGTATGTCATACCAACTCTCCTCGAATCATCTTCTCATTCCTATACTCGTGTCGAAAATTTGCCGTGTTCTGTCTTCGCCTATTGTCTTATCGTCCACATTTTTTCCCTCCCTTTTGCCAACAAATAAAACGAAATCTCCGCGCCTTGAGTGGGCTGAAATCCCCCGGAATTGCTTTTCAGTATTGAATAAACCACAAGATTAGAGAAAATTGCGTTTCACCGGCTGCGTCACCCAGGCGGTAATAGGCTTTCACAGAGAGAAAAATCCGCCCGGAACAAATGCTTGCAGTCAATTTAGGTAGCGAATGACCCTGCATGCAGATTGCCTGATTGGGCTCCGACTTATTTCATTCACAAAATTTGGCTCAGATTGTTCACATGTATGAGTGAAAAAGGTCACAAAGCCCTGGGAACAATTTTTTTGCACGTTCCAAGAGTGCAGAATTTACGGAAAAGCTCAAATTGTTATCTAGTTGTTAAACTAAACAAAGATACCAAAACAGATCGATTACTTCTGTTCCCGTGTTACATCAAGGTTTCAAAACTTCTAGAACAGCTAATTCATGAAAACAAAACAAACCTGGACAGTGAAAGCTAAACAATGACTGAAATATGATATTCATAAACAGATCAGCATCACCGCCCTTTAAGGTCCCCAAGGAGCGTATGCCTTCAACAAACCTATCACGTGCCATAAGCCCAAGGTCTTTTCATGTCCTCTTTCAGCTCCTTCTCCATGTCTGTATCCAGTTCTCTTCTCCATGTGTTCTGTTGTCTTCCTCTATGTCTCTTACCGTAGAGATTCCAGAGCCAGGACTGGCTTGTAATGCTATCAACAGGTTTCCTCAATGTGTGACCTATCCATCTCCAGTGTCTTCTTCTGGCGTCTGGCGCTTGTCTGGTTCTTGTCATCAACTCCACATTGTGAACCATGTGTGGTGAAGTGGGATGTTATAAATATTTATAGGGGACTTAGTGTACTGACTGAGATCAGCTGTGAAGGTATCTATATCTATTAAGAGTAGTGTATTATAGATAACCTTACTTGCTACCACATATCTCTATATCTCAGTCAGAATTATTCTGGAATAGTGTGATGCTACGTTATGTGTCTAGGGTATGTGTATGATGAAGTGTAAGTCACAACAACAGACAGATAAACAATTTAATGTAATCCACTACTCTTGACAACACTGTGACACTCACATACATATAACACTCTATGAGAATATCTTAAAGGAGTCACTCGTAACGTTTCAAATAACAACATGTATTCATTACTGGCATGAATGAATATGTGTCCTGATTCAACTACAAGGGAACCAGGAATCACAATCAATTTAAATTACAAGTTATGTACAGAATGTATTTAATATGAATATTGTAGTGACATATATTATTACAAATGTTCTATGTGTGTCAGTTGTGTAGTAGTAAAATGAGGTAATACTGGTTTTGTTTTGTTCAAGCTCTGTTGGTATTTGTCATCATGACTTCAATAGTTTGTCTTTAGGGACTAGTATTGGAGATGTTCACAGTTCCTGATTTTAAGACAAGTAAATTCCCCTCTGAATAGTATTTTTATAAAGTTATTTCAAGATGAGGGGACATAATGTTGAGCTCAGCTGGCCAAGTTAGCTTATCTGGCGTGATGGCGGCAGGAAAGGACTCCTCTGCTCGAATTCTCCTCTGGGCTCTGGAGACACCTCACTGATAGCTAAAAGGACCAAGGAGTATGCTGTCCGACACTGGATTCAGCAAAGCTCTGACTAGGTGCTGCTCAGTACCATCAAGACCACTGTCCCACAATTCATACGAATACACACAGATACGTTGATTAGCAATGAATTCTGGCACAAACTGGCACAAATTTCCATCTGCTTATCTTCCAGGCTTTTATTGAGCCAAATATAAGCTGGCTTCAACGCACTGATGCTTTATCAAGTGTATTTAAACAAGTGGTTTCGAACTAACGCTCCCAAGTGTGTATATCAGCGAGACTGGCCAATGAGCCACGTTTCGACAAGTGTTTGAAAAAATGTTATCTTTTATAGTCTCCCCTAACAACCAAGATAGTATTTATAGCCCGACCAATCGTGGTTAGGCTTTCATTTGTTGCGCTCCAATCAATTTGGAGTTTACATGGTAGGCTATTTCTGTAACGTAAATTTTTTTCAAACACGTTAAAAAAAATCTTATGAGCAGAAATGATTTTATGCTGTCAGGCACCCCCAATATTTTATTTTGGGTATAATTTATTAATTCCTGGACTATTTGCGTAACGTTTTACATATTATTTGTCAGCAAGCCCTAAGGAACCCAAAAATACTAATTTAAAGGAGCTCCGTGGCTGCGTTCAAAATATGCAATTTCTTCTACCTCCTGTTTCGAAGATGTGCTGTCTGGGTACTGTTATGTGTTCAAACGTAAACCCATCTAATGTTGTCTTTTCTAATAAGAGTCTGTTATGATTTATAAACCTAACTCTGGGAAAGGGTAGTGTATTTTATCACTGTCCGTCCGAAAAAGTTAGTGCTTGTAGACTTACACGCGTGATGCCAGCATTTGTATATCGCGCGTCGCGTGTTGCATGCGTTCCTGATTTTCAGCCCTCCCCTCTCGCTATCCTTTTGTCCATCTGTTCGTTCGTTTTGGTAACGTAATATAATTAATGTTAGGATTAATTTAGGTCATTACGCAGTACGTCTCAATGTTTTTTCTTAGAAATGCAGCACACGTTTCATTGAAGAAGGCGGGTAATAATACAGTAAGCTTTTATATCAACGTGAAAGCGTTACAATTTGCAGACGAAGCAGAAAACAAGGGGATTTCGAGTACATTCCTTGTGACAGCACTGTCATTTTACCATTGCTCTTCTCTTTATTAATTTTATTTGTTAGGCTTCATATTTACCTAATAATTTATATATGTGGATTAGAATATTTCATGACACCTCCCCTCTTAAAACAGACATTATATGTCAGTCCTTTATTCTATATACACATAGAGAAATTTATTATTATTTCTGGGGTTTACGGTGATTCTCATCACACGGATGGCGGCTTAAAAAATCCGCTCCCAGATTGGTTTTTCCAGATATATATTCAATGCTAAAATTATATGGAGCCAGAAGCAAAGACCATCGGAGTAACCTAGAGTTCTCATGCTTAGCCTGTGCTAAAAAACGATAAAGGTTTGTGGTCAGTTTGCAACTTAAATGCCTTCCCATATAGATAAATATTGAATTTCTTTATTGCCCATATTACTGCAAGACATTCTTTTTCGCTAGTTGAGTAGTTGATTTCAGCTTTATTCAACTTTCTGCTAGCATATGCCACTGGGCTTAATTCCCCATCCAATGCATCTGATTTCTGTAGTAAAGTTGCACCTAACCCAATATTACTTGCATCCGTCCTTACTATGAATTCTTGACTTAAGTCAGGTAATTTCAAAATGGGTTTACTTGTGAGCTTTTCCTTCAATTCTTGGTAAGTCATTTCACATTGTGGTGTCCATGTAATGCGATCTGGAAGTCCTTTACGTGTCAATTCCGTTAAAGGTGCACATATGGAATTAAAGTTTTTGATATACTTCTGGTAGAAACCACATAATGAGACAAAGGATCTCACGTCCTTCTTGGTTGTGGTCTCGGGGCTTTCTGTAGTTTCTCTAAATTCTTTGGGTCAGGGGTCATGTTTCCCTGATAAACTGTGTGTCCCAAAAATTCCAATTCTTTACATCCAACGCAACATTTGGTTGGTCGGGCTGTTAAATTTTCCTCCCTAAGTCGATCAAACAGCATGTTCAGAGAGTCAATGTGTTCCTCAAATGTTTCTGTTGCTATAAGGATATCATCCATAAAATTTGTTATACAGGGATTATGCAGAGGATCCAATAATTTTCTCATCATTCTAGAGAAGACACTAGGCGCATTCTTCAATCCAAATGGCAATCTATTAAACTCATAGTGTCCTTCTGAGGTACTAAAAGCTAGGTATGGTCTAACCTCAGGCTTTACTGGAATCTGATAGTATCCTTTACTCAGATCCACTTTTGAGAAATATTTAGCTTTATTTAGCCTGGCAAACAGCTGATTTGTATCCGGCAATGGATCCACCTGTCCTTCTGTAATAGCATTCAGTCTCCTGTAATCTATACAGAGTCTATGTTCTCCAGAGGTCTTCCTTAAGAGTACAACACCGGAACTATACGAAGACTCACTGTGCGAAATAATTCCTTCCTTCAACAGATAGTCTATCTCTTCCTTCAAAGCTTTTTCCTTAGCAAACGGAATCGAATATGGTTTCATACAGACAGGTGTGGGGTCTATGAGTTTCATATCATATTCCAATAGGTTTGTATGCCCTGGTCGGTCTGTTAACACCTCGGCATGATTATTTAGAACCTGTTGCACTCTCTCTTTCTGAGTTTTCGTTAAATGTGTACTGATTTTCACCTGTGCTGCTGTCTCACAGGGGTGTAATGGATATTCAAATGATGAAAGTGGTTCCTTTTTCATCTCCATGGCGATGGACAAGGTCAACAAGTGTGTCTCTTCCTGATGTTCTCTTTCCAAATATTTCTTCAGGAGATTCACATGATAGATTTTTTCTTTCCCCTTCTTATCTATCTTATAATTTGTTCTAGACACCTTCTCTAGAACTGTATATGGACCCAGCCATCCAATTTGTAACTTATTCTGACTCCCGGGCAAAAGAAGCAGTACTTTCTCTCCCACAGCCAAATTTCTGTCTTTCGCCTTCCTGTTATAATAGGCAGCATGTTTCTTCCTGGCTTGTTTCAAATTTTCATTGGCAAGTTTCCAGCCAGTTTTCAACCGAGTGGTCAGCTCATTCACATATTGGTATGAAGATGTAATGTTTTCCTCTGCCTTTTCATCAGTCCACGTTCTTAACAAAGCTACATGTGGACCTTTAATTGTGTGGACCTATTTGTCCATGCACCGGTATGGTCTCTTCCACTCGAAGCTTTATAGTGATGATTTTTCCTCCCAGAATTATCATTCACAAAACGACCGCTACCAATTTTTCTTTTGGGGCTTTCTCCCCACTTAAAATTCTTGATGAGAGATTTCCTCTCTACATCCTCTTCCTCCAGTTTGTTTAAGTCCGATTGAGGGATTGTCGGCTATCCTGGGGTAAGACATCTTTTTGCACTCTCCGCATAGTGGCCATTGTAAAACAGTTAAGTGAAGCTTGTCCGTGAAAAGGGGCTTCCCATTCCATTTGGTCCACTTTATCAAATCTATTTTTCTTTCTATTATCAGGCCTAATTTTGCTCCGTGGCGTGTCCAGGTCCTGATCCATGTTCCCACTTGTGGGTGTTCCCTCATGTGCTATGCTACACCTTTCTACAAAATTCTCAATGTCCCATCTTGCTTTGGGCCAATAATAATTGTGAGCCACCTTTTGAATGATGGTACCTATCTTCTCATGGTCCCCATCTGGTTTCACATGTAAGCTCCTTATTAATTCTGTCCTGTATCTTTTTGGAAGAACCAGCTGTCCGTGACCATGGGATCTAGTTCCGGCCTTCCTATACATCAACTTGTTTTTCATGTAAAAATCTCCCTTGCCTGGAGTTGTATGACAAGTTGACAATTTTCTGAAACAAGGCTTGAGTGTTTTATCCCCAGCCTGTGCCTTCCTCATCTCTTCTGGAGTGGTATCTAACATAATATCCTCCTCCTGTCTTGAGGTCGACCTGACCTGAAGGGTTGCCATATACACAGGTTTCCTTCTGCAACGGTCAGTGTCATGATTGTCCATCTGACAATTTTTACACCACCTTTTTCCTTGGTTGAAAGATTTTCTTTCATCATATTTCCTTTCATCGAATTGTGGGAATTTATTTTTATTGTCATACCGTGGCCTATCAAATTGGTGCTTACCTTTATTTTGATCCCTAGGATCAAATTTATTAAAGTTCTGTGGTGCCCTAAAGTTATCCACCTGTTTCTTTTTATTACCTGTTACCTCTGCTTGAGCTGCTTGATACCTTTCAGCAACATTTAGCAACTCACCCAGCCTCTCTGCACCTTGTTCCATGAGAAACTTTCTCAGGTCGGAGCCATGGACTCTCTTAGTTGCTCTATAAGGACCATTTCCTTAAGATCTTGGGTTTTCCCCAGAGAAGTCCATTTCTCCAAGTATGTCTCTATTCGTGCAGAGAACTGGTGATAGGTTTCACCTGACAGTAGTTTAGCATCCTAAATTTTTTCCTATAGAATTCTGCATTCTTTTCATACCTTAACAAAAGAGCCTGCTTTAGCATGTCATAATTTTCCTGATCACCTCTGCTCATTTTTGCAAAAACTTCATAAGCTGCCCCACGAAGTCCCTGAGATAACTTTAAGCTCCACCTTTCTCTCTCTAACCCATACGTGGTAGCTAATAGCTCATACCTATTTATATAGCTCTCAATATCATCGTCTTTCTCAACAAAATGATCTAAATGAAAATTCATAGCTGAGATTGAGGCTCCCTGAGTAACCGTAGCATCAGAGGCAAAGGGGCTGGCACCATTTTCAGGAGCATGGCCTTGAAACTCAAACTCCCTTAGTCGTAACTCATGTTCCCTTTGTAATCTCTTCTCCTCCTTTTCTGCTTCCCTTTCTGCAGCTAATCTCTTCTCTTCCCTTTCTGCAGCCTGTCTGTCTTTCCTCGGCTTCTCTTCTCTGTAGCTAATCTTTTGTCTTCTCTTTCTGCCTCCAATTTCTTAGCCTCAGCCTCAATCTGCAACCTCTTAGTCTCAGCCTCAGCTTCAAATTGTAACTTCTTAATTTCCCTGTCAGCCTCTAACTTTCTTTCGGCTTCAAACCTTCTTTCTTCGCGTTCAATAAATTTGTCACATTCCGTAGTAACATAGGCAACCATAACTTGCCCATCTAATCCTAACTCTTTTGCAGTCTGAACCGCAGCAGATCGAAATTTGGCCAGGTCCGCCATTGTCTATCAGGTAAATTTTTATAATGTCTACCCAACAATTCAATTTCTAACTATATATCTAATGGACAACACAGGCACCGTGAGCTCAACCTTATTTAATTCCACCCAAGGATACCTTTTAATTCTTATATTCCCTGAAGTGAATTACCCCCAATATTTTTAATAGGGAAAGATTCAAAATCCCGGGAGCGAGACCCCAATATATGTGGTGAAGTGGGATGTTATAAATATTTATAGGGGACTTAGTGTACTGACTGAGATCAGCTGTGAAGGTATCTATATCTATTAAGAGTAGTGTATTATAGATAACCTTACTTGCTACCACATATCTCTATATCTCAGTCAGAATTATTCTGGAATAGTGTGATGCTACGTTATGTGTCTAGGGTATGTGTATGATGAAGTGTAAGTCACAACAACAGACAGATAAACAATTTAATGTAATCCACTACTCTTGACAACACTGTGACACTCACATACATATAACACTCTATGAGAATATCTTAAAGGAGTCACTCGTAACGTTTCAAATAACAACATGTATTCATTACTGGCATGAATGAATATGTGTCCTGATTCAACTACAAGGGAACCAGGAATCACAATCAATTTAAATTACAAGTTATGTACAGAATGTATTTAATATGAATATTGTAGTGACATATATTATTACAAATGTTCTATGTGTGTCAGTTGTGTAGTAGTAAAATGAGGTAATACTGGTTTTGTTTTGTTCAAGCTCTGTTGGTATTTGTCATCATGACTTCAATAGTTTGTCTTTAGGGACTAGTATTGGAGATGTTCACAGTTCCTGATTTTAAGACAAGTAAATTCCCCTCTGAATAGTATTTTTATAAAGTTATTTCAAGATGAGGGGACATAATGTTGAGCTCAGCTGGCCAAGTCTGCTTATCTTGAGTGATGGCGGCAGGAAAGGACTCCTCTGCTCGAATTCTCCTCTGGGCTCAGGAGACACCTCACTGATAGCTAAAAAGACCAAGGAGTATGCTGTCCGACTCTGGATTCAGCAAATCTCTGACCAGGTGCTGCTCAGTACCATCAAGACCACTGTCCCACAATTCATACGAATACACACAGATACGTTGATTAGCAATGAATTCTGGCACAAACTGGCACAAATTTCCATCTGCTTATCTTCCAGGCTTTTATTGAGCCAAATATAAGCTGGCTTCAACGCACTGATGCTTTATCAAGTGTATTTAAACAAGTGGTTTCGAACTAACGCTCCCAAGTGTGTATATCAGCGAGACTGGCCAATGAGCCACGTTTCGACAAGTGTTTGAAAAAATGTTATCTTTTCCCGTCTCCCCCTAACAACCAAGATAGTATTTATAGCCCGACCAATCGTGGTTAGGCTTTCATTTGTTGCGCTCCAATCAATTTGAAGTTTACATGGTAGGCTATTTCTGTAACGTAAATTTTTTTCAAACACGTTAAAAAAAATCTTATGAGCAGAAATGATTTTATGCTGTCAGGCACCGCCAATATTTTATTTTGGGTATAATTTATTAATTCCTGGACTATTTGCGTAACGTTTTACATATTATTTGTCAGCAAGCCCTAAGGAACCCAAAAATACTAATTTAAAGGAGCTACGTGGCTGCGTTCAAAATATGCAATTTCTTCTACCTCCTGTTTCGAAGATGTGCTGTCTGGGTACTGTTATGTGTTCAAACGTAAACCCATCTAATGTTGTCTTTTCTAATAAGAGTTTGTTATGATTTATAAACCTAACTCTGGGAAAGGGTAGTGTATTTTATCACTGTCCGTCTGAAAAAGTTAGTGCTTGTAGACTTACACGCGTGATGCCAGCATTTGTATATCGCGCGTCGCGTGTTGCATGCGTTCCTGATTTTCAGCCCTCCCCTCTCGCTATCCTTTTGTCCATCTGTTCGTTCGTTTTGGTAACGTAATATAATTAATGTTAGGATTAATTTAGGTCATTACGCAGTACGTCTCAATGTTTTTCTTAGAAATGCAGCACACGTTTCATTGAAGAAGGCGGGTAATAATACAGTAAGCTTTTATATCAACGTGAAAGCGTTACAATTTGCAGACGAAGCAGAAAACAAGGGGGATTTCGAGTACATTCCTTGTGACAGCACTGTCATTTTACCATTGCTCTTCTCTTTATTAATTTTATTTGTTAGGCTTCATATTTACCTAATAATTTATATATGTGGATTAGAATATTTCATGACACCATGTCATACCATTTCAATCCTTCTATTCTACGCAAGCAAACATTTATGAAAATCTGTATATTTTTCGTTGTTGATTTGTTGTTCTCCATGTTTCGGAGGCATTTGACATTTTTTATTAAAAATTCCGATTTTCAGACGAAACATATGCTTTAAACGAATTATGAGATTAAGCAGGAAGAGAGATCAGAAATGATAAATTCTGGAAGAGAATCGAACAAGAAACCACAGGAGGAAAATCACAGTGAAAGTAGCGTTCCGACGTACTTACTGTACGATGATGCAACTGATTGCAAACCAAATAAACATATAACATACGAGATACTGAATGCATAACCTCATAAACATTCGCTTTGTACAACAGGCATGACGGAGCAGTAATAATATTTTTTATTTGTTTCATCAGAGACCCACGGGAACCACACGTATATGTTTAACAAAATTAATGGGGACAAAATAGTGATAAACAACTCTTCACAAATCACTACATGATACACTTAACACCATACATACGTGAAATAAGCTCACGAAGTATGGTAGTTATCATGTCTGTGACAAATATATATATATAGACGACAGACATAAAACAACAAATACTAACCAAGTTAAAAAAAAAAAAAAAAAAAAAAAAAATTGATCTGTTTGGCAAATGATTAATCGATTATTGAATAGTTTTTCTTGAGAAGCCACAATAAAATTGTTACAAATTTTGTTAATGACGTCAAAAAAGAGAAATACAGTCTGCTCATGTGAGAAAAAATAAAGAGAGAGAAAGAACCACCTGGCAATATGACGGATGGACAAAAAGGTCATAATAAATGACATGCCGATGACATTTGCGAGTGATGACAAGTGGAGATCTGATTTCGAATGTCAGTGCATCTGGATTGTCTGATTTTAACCGAGCATAAGGGATAGGGAAGCGTTAACGTACGTACGGACAGACAGGTCGGAAGTTTGACGGACAGACAGACATAAAGGCAGATAGATAGATAAATAGATGTATACTTACTTACTTACTTAGTCGTTCCCCTTCTACCGTGAGGTGTAGAGGTTTGGAAGAGAGAGCGCCAGACTATCATATCGGCTGTCTTCCTTCTGGCCTGGTTCCATTCTAGTCCTCGGTCCTTCAAAGATTGTCTAGAAATGTCCTCCCAGCGGACTCTGGGTCGTCCTGGGGGTCTGGATCCCTGGCTCTTTGTTTTCCATGCTTGTCGTGATAGCCGATCTTCTCCCATTCTGCAGACATGGCCAAACCATCTTAGTTGGGACTGTTCTACTTGGGTCTGCAGGGGGTGGGATTTTATGCCTGGTTGCGGACCATGTCTCTTCTTGTTACTTCAACCACCTTCCTCAGATACCTCATTTCTGAGGTTTGGATCTGGCTTTTGTGGGTTGTAGTCATTGCCCATGACTCGCATCCATACGTCAAGACTGAGACATAGGTGGAGCGGTATACAGCCATCTTCGTTTTCTTACCAACCATAGATGTATACACGGACAGATATACATTTACAAAGATACACAGAAAGATACATATACAGACACACAGAAAGATAAACAGGTCGAAAGTGTGACGGAAAGCCAGAGATAAAGGTAGATATATATATATATATCTATGTATTATTATGTGTATATATATATATATATATATATATATATATATATATATATATATATATATAATATATATATATACACATAATAATACATAGATAAATGTACAAGCTGAAAAAGTCAGAGAAATACAGTGGCAGAAGAGTATTAACTTATCCGTTCCTCTTCCATCCTGGGGTGTAGAGGTTTACCAGACAGAACGCCATACTTTCTTATCGGCTGTCTTCCTCCTCTGTGGCAGAAGAGTAGACCCAGAAATAGATAGGCATACACACAGAATACTAGACAGACGCACAGAGAGATAGACACAAAGACAAACAGACAGACAGGTGGACAGACGGGTAGTCAGAGAAGGCAGCCACTTACCTTCTGGATCATGCAGGTGATCCGCAAGGTCAAGGTTGGTCTGTACTTCCAAGGTCGGCATTTCTTGAAAATTATCCTCATCTGTTATAACCGGTTCCAAGCAAGGTGGGCTACTCTCTTTTCTCTCCATGATAACTTCCCTATATGCATCTGGTAGAGGAAATAACGGGTGGACTATATCAAACACAACGAAGAAGACATAGGAAAGAAAGCACCCATGCTCCAAATAAACATCTCAAAGTGGAGTCATCGGAATTTATCAGGTCGTTGTTAGCCTGGACGTAACAACGTTAAAATATTCACCTCTTAATTGCTAAGTGTTGTTTGAAATAGGCACTCCTAGCTAATATTTCATGGGCTCTTGAACTTAAACGAGGGTGAAATTCGTAACTGTGGGAAGTGAGAGGAAAATGATAGATAGACAAATATATCTCTAAGATATGCAATGAATTTTACTTTGAGTATCTTGTCGCTGTCAGCGACACGTTGCATCGACATCGTTACCGTCACGTTATCACCGTATTAATCATGCATTACTGTCATCATCATATATCAATGTCACTATCGTGTATCATCGTCATCGGCATATATCACTGTCACTAGCCTGTATCATTGTCACCATCATATATCAGCGTTACTATAAATTTCATTGTCACCATTATATATCACCGTCACCATCACATGTCATCGTCACTATCATATATCATTATCACAATCATGTATGACTGTCAACATCTTATGTCATCGTCACTATAATGTATCATTGTCACCATCATGTATCATCGTCACTATCATATATCATTGTCATCATCATGTATGACTGTCATCATCTTATGTCATCGTCACTATCATATATCATCGTCACTATCATATATCATTGTCACCATCATGTATCATCGTCACTATCATATATCATTGTCACCATCATATATCATCGTCACTATCATATATCATTGTCACCATAATGTTTAATCGTCACCATCATATATCATCGTCACTATCATATATCCTTGTAACCATCATGTATGGCTGTCATCATCATATATCATTGTCACCATAATGTTTTACTGTCATCATTATATATCATCGTCACCATCATATATCATCGTTGTGGTAAAGTGGGATGTTATAAATATTTATAGGGGACTTGGTGTACTGACTGAGATCAGCTGTGAAGGTATCTGTATCTAATAGGTCTAGTGTTTTGCAGATAACCTTACTTGCTACCACATTATACCTCAGTCAGAATTATTCTGGACTATTGTGATGACTACGTTAAATGTCTAGGGTATGTATATGATGAAGTGTAAGTCACAACAACAACAGACAGATAAACAATTTAATTTATTCCACCACACTTGACAACACTGTGACACTCACACACATTTAACACTCTATAAGACTATCTTAAATGAGTCACTGGTAAAGTTTCAAATATAAATATGTATTAATTACTTTCACTAATATATATGTCCTGATTCAACTACAAAGTGAACCAGGAATCACAATCAATTTAATTACAATTTATATGTACAGAATTTATCAATATGAACCTTGTAGTGACATATTTTATTAATATTATCCTATGTGTGTCAGTTGTGTAGTAGTAATATGAGGTAACACTGGTTTTGTTTTTTCAAGCTATGTTGTTATTTGTCATCATGACTTCAAGTGTTTGTTTATCTTGGAAATAGTATGGGGAAAGTTCACAGTTCCTATCAATTTAAACACTGTATTTTCCCTCTGTTTTATTATAAAGTCAGATTTTGAGGGGGGGGGGGGGGGGCATAATGTTGAGCTCCTCTGGCCACAGACGCTTATCTTTCGTGATAGCGGCAGGAAAAGACTCCTCTGCTCGATAGCCTCCCTGTGTTCTGGAGACACCTCACTGGTCACTATCTGGACCCAGGAGTATGTTGTCAGCCTCTAGATTCAGCAAAGCTCAGACCAGGTGCTGCTCAATAACTTTAGGACCACGGTCCCTGAAACAAGAAGGTTGTACCTCCTATTTCAGAACTAATTTATAATAAATTTCCAGACTGAACACAATACATAACAAACACTGAGTTCAGAGCAGTAGGCCAACTGCTATCTTCATCTGAAACAATTTTCACCAGTATACTCCTCCCTAATGGTTACTACGCCTCTGCAATTCCAGCATTATTTCTTTCTAGTCAATAAGATAGGTGTCAGTGTACTGTTTGGCAATTCCATGTAGTTTTACTTTCCTCCGACACCTTCTGTTCAGGTTGGAGCACTATATAGGCTTTACCTCATGTTCGCTACTGAACCACACATATATACAGACATAAATTATCAATTTACATTCAATTTTCATTAAAAAGATATCAAATATTTCAAGCTTACCACAATTCATGGAATAATACACAGTTACGTTGACTGGCAATGAATATAGCACAATTTCAATCTGCCGATGTCCCAGGCTTTTATTTAGAAAAATATGCACTGGCACTCAACGCACTGGTTCTTTAGTAAGTTTATTTGAAAATGTGGTGCTGACCTGACGCCTCTGATTGACTATATTGGCGGGTCTAACCAATCGAGCCATGTTTACACAAGCGTTTGAAAAAAAGTACTCCTACTCACGTTTCCCTAACAACAAAGAATCAATATTTATAGCCCGACTAATCGTGTTTAGCCTTACATTTACTTTCCACCAATCAAATAGGAGGTAACATGGGGACCTATTTCCCGTACAATGGTGGTGTGAAAATCTGCCACTGAGCGATTCTGATTTTGGTGTTGTCTGACAGCACCACCATTTTATTTTGGCTATAATTTGTTAATTCCTAGACTATTTGCGTAACGTTTAACATATTTTTGTCAGCAAGTCCTAAGGAACCCAAATATATAAATTTAATGGGGCTAAGGGGCTGCGTTCAAAATATGTATTTTCTTCTACCTCCCGTTCACTTCGATCGATGTGGTGTCTGGGTACTGTAATGTTTTCAAACGTAAACCAGTATAATGTCATGTCTCCTAATAAGCGTTTTGTAAGTTTTAAAAACCTAACTCTCGTATGGGTAGTGTTTTTTATCACTGTCGATTTGAAAAAAAGTTAGTGCTTGTGGCCTTACACGCGTGTTAGGGGTGGCATTAATTGTGTATCGCGAGACTGTGGTAGTATTGCCTGCGTTCCGGCTTTCAGCCCCTCCCTTTCTTTCTATCCTTAGTCCATCTGTCTTTCGTTTATGGTAACTTAGTGTATAAAATGACATGAATGGAATATTAAATATAGGTCAGCTTGCGTATCTCAAGGTTTTTCTTAGAAAGGCAGTACACGTTTTATCGTAGAAAGCGGGTATTGAAGCAGTAGGCTTTTACTATCAACGTGAAACGTTACAATTTGCAGACGAAGGAGAAAACAAGGGGGATTTCGAGTACAGTCATTGTGACAGCACTGTTCTTTACCATTCTTCTTTCCTTTTATTAAATTTATTTGTTAGGCTTTACATTTACGTTTTAATTTATATATGTGGATTAGAATTTCACACGACAATCGTCACCATATACACTGTTACCATGATATATTATCGTCATCATATACAGTGTTACCATCATATATCATCGCCACCAAATATACTGTTACCATCATATATTATTGTCACCATATACATTGTTACCATCATGTATCATCGTCACCATATACATTGTTACCATCATATATCATCGTCACCATATACATTGTTACCATCATATATCATCGTCACCACATACATTCTCACCATCATAAATCGTGGTTACCATACACATCGTCACTACCATATATCATCGTCACCATAATATATCATCGTCACTATCATATATCATCGTCACCATCATATATCATTGTAACCATATACATTGTTGCGTTCATATATCATCGTCACCATATATATTATCACTATCATATTTCATTGTTACCACATACATTCTCACCATCATATATCATCGTCACCACATACATTCTCACCATCATATAATATCGTCACCATACATATTCTCACCATCATATATCATCGTCACCATATACATTCTCACCATCATATATCATCATCACCATATACATTCTCACCATCATATATCATCGTCACCATAAATATTGTCACTACCATATATCCTATTCACCATAAACATTGCCACCATCAATATCATCATATATCAGAGAGACACATTTGAGGTAAGCAGGAGAAGAAGATTGGGCGAATGCTCTCCACTAGATAGTATTATATATATCATCGTCATCATATATTTTAATGTCATCATTACTTATCACTGTGACCATTAAAGGATCGCCATCTTCACCATATATTTCACTGTCACTATTATATATCATCGTCACCATCATATATCGTGGTCACCATCAATTATCACTTTAACTATCAAGGATCGCCATCGTCACCATTATGTATCAGTATCATCACCATCACCATCATTATCACGTGTCCATTCACTCGAGACTGTTGACAAAATATCTACAATTTCTCTCTGTCTCTCTCTCTCTCTCTCTCTCTCTCTCTCTCTCTCTCTCTCTCTCTCTGTATCTCTCTTTCTCTCAAGCAGGTGTGTTACATTTTATGTTTAATGTCGAAGGTTTACAGCTACACATGACAGGACTTAGATAGCATCTCACATAGCCTGGTTCATGTTACGTACAGACGTCACACAAAAAACAGTGGCGGTGTTAGCTTGTGAGAGGACCCTTTTAAAATAAATTCCTGTATCGACGAGAGACCCTGAGAAAAACCTAGGTTGCCTGGGCCCCAAAATCACCACTGATAAAAAGTAAGAAATTCCCCATTTACTTATAAACTGGGTTTTTAAAGGAAAATACTGTCAAGTTAAACTCGATGCTCAGTCTGAGTCATCTTTTTAAAAACACCATCATAATTGTCTATGGCGTTCTTTACGGATCACGGTACCACCACCAGTGTAGCTGGTCCTCTTGTAGGAAACCTGCGCCAAGCAGTCACACACTCTTGCAGCGGTGACTTTTGTGTTATATAATGAGGTAGCCAGTTCCTTGAGGTAGCCAGTTCCTTGAGGTAGCCAGTTCCTTGAGGTAGCCAGTTCTCATGCACAACCTCATATTAGTTGCCTGAGGGTGCAGTAGTCCTGTTCTTTATTCGTCTCTTCAGAGACACCCCCCCCCCCCCCCCAAAAAAAAAAAAAAAAAAAAAAAAACCTACACGGAACATCTTCAAACAATTAGGCTCGCGAATACTTACGAAACTTCTGAATATTAAGCGAGTGGAAGTTCAGACATGAAATATGAGTTTAGCAAAGCAATATCGTCCCTGAAAACTGTCATAAGAATGTACGTCAGAGTTCACTTCAGAATCCAAGTCAAGGATATGTATTCTACACGAAGAAGCGTCTCTGAAAAGCGCTGGATGTGGTACAGCTTCTCGACTGTAACTGTTACGACGCTGCACGCCCGAGTGTTAAACTCTTTCTTTGTGTGTAGTTGTTAACTCATACTGGCTACTAGTTGTTGAATCATGCTTTATTTGCTAAATGATGTGAATGTCCACCAGTGGATAAATGTAGATGTTGGGACTGGTGTAGTAAAGTGTAACGATTGTCAACTCATCAAACCCAGCACAGTTTTGGTCATACAGGTCATCTTGTCCTGGAACGTGATGAGGCTCCGACAAGAATGTGAGTGTAAACAATGAGTGTGTATCTGAATGTCAGTACGCGAATGGTAGAATGATTCGATAGAGTTGACAGGTTGGTAGTACATCACTCATACTCACACTGTTCGAATTCAAGAAGTACTGGAACTACGGTGGTCTTTTTATAACATTTAATGGGACGCACACTTGGACAGTACGTGTATGGTTACAGGAACAAATGTCGACATAGACAGCATAATGTTGATCACAGGAATATCATCTTAAGTTAGCATTCATGCTTGGCAAATATCATAATGGAGCATTCGTAAATAAGCATTCAGCGTTCCATCATGTAAATCATCTGGCTTTACTGACTGGGCACGTCAGACCATAACCAATACATAGGAAGGCTCCTAGACCTAACCTCGTCTAGCGAATATTCCTTCACGTAAAGTTCAATATATATATATTTCATAATATAGGAATCCCAGACATGGGTTCTCACATGTAGCAGTGATCTCTTGGTTCATCGAGCGATAGTACAGGCATCCCTTTTTCTCACTCGATAAATACAAAGTATATGAATTTCAACATGGCTGTTCTCTCTCTCGTGAGCTTCACTCACTATAGAATATAGACCAAAATTAGTCATTCATTAAATGTCCTCATTTCTTCATAGGTTCTCTCATAGAGGTAATTGAATAATATCATACAATCCAGTGCTGATACATAGGAATGTCTTCTTCCTTTGAATGGATATTCTTTTTAAAAGTACCACTGTGCATCTGCTTATCAACAACGATGGCGAAGCCCAAGTTCATAATAAATTGTGGTTTTACCTTTTTATGCGAAATATAACTTTGCCATTCCTTGGCAAAAGAGAATAAACACTGGGGTAAAGTACATACAACATGTCTAAATGATTATCACTTTTCCCCATCCATATATAGATCACTATTTCGGCAAAAAGCCTGCTACAACAAAACTCGGCATCCTCACAGGATGACAGCCATGGATCACACCCTTTGCTAGCGATACTTCCGCTGCATAGCCTTTGACCTTTTCTAGCGACAACCAAATTAGTTCGACTTAGAAATGCAAAGATATCCATATATAAGACAGACTCGTCCTACTCATACAAACACTACGTATAAATTCAGGCCATAGATATACTGAAGCAAGAACAATCTATTCCTACCCAGCCACAGAATAAATCGCAGTAGGCCTAGAGTCGTCTGCGGAGTCCGATCGAAGATGACAGAACTATTTTCAAGGGAAGCAACCCAAAAATGACTTCTCCTTAAGCACTTAAAAAGGAAATACTTTGCTTACAAAAATATTTGCGAACATAATAAGAATATAAATGTATTATATTGCAAGATAGTAAAAATTGCCCTTTACAGTCTTACCACACCTCCCGGGAAAAAAAAAAAAATAAAATTTTTTTTTTAAATACATCTAGGAGCACCGTAGAATAGGCTCACAACGCAAGAATACTGCGCAGATGAAAATATCAGGAATAACTATAATTCCTAATATGACTGGTGAGAATATATATCTCAAAATCTGAGAGAAATTGTTTCCCTACGAATAAATGTTTCCAGGAAGGTGTGATGTACGTATAATACAATTCTGGTAATTATACAATGCATACCAAAAATTCACACTACAATCTTAAATTTATGATTTATGAAGAAACAATCATCAAAGAACAGCGGTGAATTAACATCAATAAACCGCTAAGTAGCGATACCATCATTCTATTATTAAATTACAAATGTGTATCTTAGTAAAGAAACAAAAAATAACTGTTGTAAAGTTATACATATTAAAAAGATCCAATATTTAACAGTTAAGTGGCATCATGTGGGCATCTGGACAGAATGTCCGCCATCACATTTTCTGAACCACGGATAGCTCGTACCGAAAAATGAAAAGGTTGAAGAGCGATTGCGTATCGAGTTGATCTCGAGCTCTTCAAGTTTTTACTTTGGATAGCCGTAAGAGCTTTTTGGTCAGTTTCCACTACGAAATGCGCGCCCAGAGGAATCTTTGGAGTTTGAGAATTGACCAAACCATTGCCAATAATTCACGGTCTAAAACCGAGTAATTCCTTTCTGCAGCATTAAGTTTTCTGGATATGTACATTACAGGATGCAGAGTTCCAGAGTACTCTTGCATTAGTGCCGCTCCAATCCCAGTGGATGAAGCGTCACTACGAAGAACAAATGTCTTATCTGTTGTAGGTAACACTAAAATAGGTGGTGATGAAAACATAGTTTTGATCTTCTCTAGTGAAGATTGGCATTCATGAGACCAGTGAACCATGTTAGGCGACCCTTTCTTTAATAGTGTAGAGAGAGGTGCCATGATAGAGGACAGATTCGGAATGAAACGTCCATAAAATTGTATGAGACCTAAAAGACTTCGCACTTGCTTTTTAGTCCTAGGGATAGAGATGTTAAGTATCTTAGTGATATTATGGTCTTCTGTCTTCAAGAAACCGTGACCTACTCGATGGCCTAAGAAAGCAATTTCGCTAAAGCCAATACAAGCTTTAGATGGTTTTGCTGTCAGGTTATACTCACGCAGAGTTGATAATAATTCAACTAATCCTGAATAGTGATCTTCCCAAGTATCGCTGAAAAGACAGATGTCGTCTAGATAAGCAATGACATCTGACCGATACGATAGGATTCGACGCATCATGCGTACAAATGTAGCTGGTGCGTTCATAAGGCCGAAAGGCATAAAATTCCATTGGAAAAGGCCTCTGGGAGTAGAGAAAGCGGTAAGAGGTTTGGCGCGTTCGGATAATGGAACTTGCCAATATCCTTTAGACAAATCAAGTTTAGTGAAAAAATGCGATTTAGAAAGACGAGTAAGTAACTCTTCTAGTAAAGGCATAGGTTCAGCATCGAACTTCGTAACTTGATTCAATTTGCGATAGTCAACGCAAAGACGTATGTTATTGTCTTTTTTTCGAACAATAACCATCGGCGAAGAATATGCAGAAGTGGATGGTTCGATTATTTGTAAATCTATCATTTCATCCAACTCCTTTTCAACCTGTGTTTGGAAATGTATAGGGATAGGATAAGGCCTAACCCTAATTGGAGTATGTTCAGTTAGAACAATGTCATGCTCAATGACATGAGTTTGTCCAGGGATGTCAGTGAGGACATCCTGAAATGTTTGTAACATAGACGAAACTTGTCGCCGTTCTCCTAGAGACAAATCAGGAGAAACAGTAACGTCTTTCCATGATTCACTAGAATGAAGTGGGATCATTGGAAGCGGGAGATTAACATCCGAAAAACTTGTTTCCTCATCCTGTATTACAGACAGTGATGAGTAATGACCATGTTTGACATGAGAATCGTCCGTTGCCTGGAAAATAGGCTGTAGATAGTCAGGACGTTCATGGAACTCCGTAAGCATATTGATGTGGAAGGTTTTATGCTTCCCGTTAATATCGACGATGTAGTCAACATCTGAAATTTTCGATATTATATCGTACGGACCTTTCCAACTAATAAGGAGTCTATTTTCACGACAAGGTAGCAAAACAAATGCTTTGTCACCAGGACAAAGTTGTCGTAAAGTTCTCTTCTTATTAGCAAATTGTCTTGCCTTCTGCTTAGCAAACTCAGAAGAGGACGTTGCCAATTTGCATGCTTCGATAATCTTTTGTCTCAGCGCGATGACATACTCGTAAGAAGATTTTGTGTCATCGTCAATATTGTCAGCTGTTATAAGATCATGCAGCAAAGACATTGGGCCGCGCGGTCGCGCGCCAAAGACAAGTTCAAAGGGCGAAAACCCTGTATGTTCATTGGGGACCTCTCTGTACGCGAAGAGGGCCGCGGGTAAAACCCTATCCCAATCCTGAGGATGATCCTCAGTTATCTTCCCTAATAAGTTCTTAAGTGTTCTATTTAGTCGCTCGACCATCCCATTGGACATAGGATGATAGATGCTACTCAAAGATCTCTCTATCTGTAGAGTAGACATTACTTGAGACATGGTATCCGATATCAGTTGGGTGCCATGATCTGATAATATTTCTCCGGGGAATCCCAGCCGAGAAAATATAAGCCAAAGAGCATCTGCAATGTCAGCGGTAGTAATGCTCTTTAGAGGGATAGCCTCTGGCCAACGTGTGCACATGTCTACACACGTTAAGATAAACTGATGTCCTCTAGCAGATTTGATCTTGAATGGACCAATGATGTCTATCGCCATTTTCTGGAATGGACGAATAGGAATATCTGCAGCCTGAATAGGCGCAGCATGACGAGGACCTTTGGATTTGACTTCTTGACATACTTTACAGGATCGACAATAGATCCGTATGTCCTTGTTCACAAAAGGCCAAAAGAAAGCCGCAAGAACTCTTGACTTAGTACGGGAAAAACCCATGTGACCAGCACACTGAGAGTCGTGTGCATGTTGTAAGATCTTAACTCTCAAATTCTTGGGTACAAGAATCTGAGAATGACTTGACTTAGTGGAGTCTTGCACCATACGTACAAGTACGCCATTCTTCATTGTAATCCAAGATTTACAATTTGAATCTTTATTCGGATCACCTTTTGTTACAAGAGTGAAGAATTTCTTAAGAGTCGGATCTTCTTCTTGTTGTTTTATAAACGAGTCACGAGAAATTACCAAGGGATCATCTTGGTTATGCACTTCATTATCTTCAACAGATGAAGTTTCAGGCATATTGAGAGCTTGAGCTCTAGTGACTACTGCATTAGCAGATTGCATATTTTGATTTTCCCAAACGGAAATTTGCTCCGGAGTACATTCTTTGACTCCGTGAATGCGACCGATGATAAGATCAGCGATCGGATCCGGCAAAAGACATGCGTGTACATCTCCTGTGAAGAAAGGAGTAGCAATCCTAATGATAGCGGTAGAGTATTTCTCTATGGTGCCGCCAAATGTTACGCATTTGACTACTTTGCCTGTAGAATGAGAAGGATCTATGAGTGACTGCCTAACCCCAATAGTTGTGCATCCAGAATCAAAAAGTACTGAGACTGGATTGTCATTTACTAAACCTTTGTGTAAGACAAGAGAACCTCTCCCATCATGCGCGATTGACGCAGGAAGAGCGGGAAGAGGATGGCCACAGCTTAAAGTAGACACTGTGGTTGGCTCAAATAATGTTTTGCATTGGGGGCACTGAGATGCTCTCCCAAAATCAAAAGCGGCACATGCCATATTATTAGAGTCATCATTATCTTTATTTTGTTTATAGGCTTCGTGGGACTCTTGCTGTGCAGAGTTCGCCTGGTAATGAGCTTTATGTTTTTTTGAATTGTGCTCTACCTCTGTTATTATTGCCTCTGTACTTATCATTGTTTCCACTATTATAACCTCTACTCGGGTTTGAATCATAGCTCCTTTGGTTACTATCATCATATTCATTATAATGAGTATCTCGGTAATTATGATCCTGTTGTCTCCATGAAGGAAAACTTGGATAGTTTCTAGAATGACTTCCTTTGCGAAAGTTCCTGTAATTATGACCACCCCTGAATCGAGGGCTGTCAGCTCTTCTCCAGGTATTCGAAGAAGAACCCTGAAATGATTGGTTACCTTGGTTCTGATAACTGTAATAGTTACCTTTTTTATTAAACCTATTTTGAGGTCCTTGGAATTTGTGAGAGTGATTAGGGTTGTATGGTGTTGCAGAAGCAACTGGCATACCTTCTTTAACCTTACTGTTGCTAATGGCTACGTCCGGATGTGCAGTGACGTATTGGGTACAATACTGTTCCATTTCTTTTAGAGACTTAGGTTTACGCTCATGTAAGAATTCGAGGAAAGGTTTATTTATACTTGACATAATCTTGTCTGAGTATCAAGTCCATAAGGGCTTCATAAGTCTTTTCTGTTTTGGATAGCTCAATCCAACGATCAAATGTAAGTCGTGTCCTTGCAATGAATTCTGAGAATTCTACACCTGCCTCAGGCACCATTGTCTTAAACAACTTCCGATAACCCTCTTCAGACAACTGATACTTCTTTAATAAGGCTGCCCTAATAACATCATAGTTATCTTTGTCAGCCTCTTCAACCAAACTTAAACTAGTCAGAGAATCACCTTTCAGATTTTCTGATAACTGGTTAGCATATTGTGATTTGTCCACATTATGTGCTCGACACGAGCGTTCAAATCTGTTTAGCCAGAATGTTATGTCATCACTGGAAGGGTTGAACGCTGGTACCTTGACCTTGTAAGTAAAGGGTTTACCATTACCACTAGATGCTTGATTAACATTACTTATGTTTGTTAACTTTAACTTTTCTAACTCAAATGCTAAAAGTTCTTTTTGGTGTTCATGTTCTCTTATTGCTTTTTTTTTCTTGAGCTTCAGCTTGTAATTTTCTCTCTTCTGCAGCAGCCTGTAATTTTTTCTCTTCAGCAGCAGCTTCATCTTTTCTTTTCTCTTTTTCCATTTCCATCTGGAATCTTTTTTCATCAGTCTGTATCTGCAATTTCTTTTGTTCATCCTCTCTTTGTAATTTTCTTTCCTCAGCTTCTAATTTCTTTTCTTCAATCAATGCTTTTCTTTCTTCAGCAGCCAATGCTTTGTCATATTGAGCAACTGCCCATTCTTCTAACTGCTGACCAGTCTTATCAAGAGCCCTGCCTTGTGTGATAAAATAATCCAAGGTAGACATCTTGTCTAATAAGATCAGTAATTTGCAAAAGTAAATAAATTTACTTTCTTAGTCTTAATCAAAGACTTTGTATGATAACTTTTTAACCTGTGAAAAATAGTACTTAACTATCCCAATCACTGTGGGAAACAAGCCTTACAAAGGTCTTGTATAAATCCTTATATAATAACAGCTATAAGTTGCTGGTTCACTCTATAATATAAGTGCAGTGCACCAGAAATAGTGTTTTATATCATCAACTGTGTACCTTTAGTAATAGCAATTAACTATCAGTTGATTCTTGTACATCAATTTATATGATCAACTATATTTTAAATAGTGTATGTCGATCAGGCACAAAACAAAACAGTTATACAGAAAAACATGAAAACATTTGCGGAAATGAAATAAATAAAATTGGAAAAACAATAAAAGATAAACCGCAAGAGGATAACAAATACAAATAACGCCACAGTATATAAATATAAATTGAGAATAGAACTGAAAGATAGAATAGGGTAGACCAACAAATTACAAACAAATCAAAACAAACTAAAGAACAGAGGAATATTACAAAAACAACAATGAGTACAGACTTCACAGCTAACACTAATAGCAACAGCTGTCGCAGCAAATTTTCCAATGAAGAAAATTGCACCTATAGAAACGCACACATCAGACCCTCTATTACGTGGGATACTCTGCTGTGTGACACCGCCCAACCGAAACAACAACCCGCTGGATACAAACAAATATCACATATAAATAGTTAAACATAAATACATAAATGCATAAATAGTATGGCAATATGATGTAAATAGAGTGTTGCAGAAAGAATGTGTTGGAATGAAGGCTCAGTTACACTGCCTAATAGTACAGTACTGTGGTACTTTATTAAACAAATACTTCTGGTCTAATTATTTTAAATTCAACACAGAAATAGAAGCTCCATCGTTGATTTGAATGATAACAATCAATGTAGGACTTCTCAGTTCAATAACATTTTCTTTCGCAAACACTGTCAAATATTCTCCAGTCCTGATGTGTAATGTTCTATGTTTCAACCAAGCTCGCTGTGTAACACTGTCAGTTGTATGGCAAATGTCCAATGAACCAAATGTCAACAAACCCTGACCTAGTTACTGCATACTCTCGACAGGACAGGTCACGCTGACATCACTGTAGAGTTGTACTGTTGATGTATTTGTGTGTCGTAACAGACCCCAAGGAACGTCTGGTCTCAGTAGTTTACTTCTCAATATGGTCACTGTGCAGGTTGACCCAGGAAGCTGGCACACCAGTTGTTAAACTCTTTCTTTGTGTGTAGTTGTTAACTCATACTGGCTACTAGTTGTTGAATCATGCTTTATTTGCTAAATGATGTGAATGTCCACCAGTGGATAAATGTAGATGTTGGGACTGGTGTAGTAAAGTGTAACGATTGTCAACTCATCAAACCCAGCACAGTTTTGGTCATACAGGTCATCTTGTCCTGGAACGTGATGAGGCTCCGACAAGAATGTGAGTGTAAACAATGAGTGTGTATCTGAATGTCAGTACGCGAATGGTAGAATGATTCGATAGAGTTGACAGGTTGGTAGTACATCACTCATACTCACACTGTTCGAATTCAAGAAGTACTGGAACTACGGTGGTCTTTTTATAACATTTAATGGGACGCACACTTGGACAGTACGTGTATGGTTTACAGGAACAAATGTCGACATAGACAGCATAATGTTGATCACAGGAATATCATCTTAAGTTAGCATTCATGCTTGGCAAATATCATAATGGAGCATTCGTAAATAAGCATTCAGCGTTCCATCATGTAAATCATCTGGCTTTACTGACTGGGCACGTCAGACCATAACCAATACATAGGAAGGCTCCTAGACCTAACCTCGTCTAGCGAATATTCCTTCACGTAAAGTTCAATATATATATATTTCATAATATAGGAATCCCAGACATGGGTTCTCACATGTAGCAGTGATCTCTTGGTTCATCGAGCGATAGTACAGGCATCCCTTTTTCTCACTCGATAAATACAAAGTATATGAATTTCAACATGGCTGTTCTCTCTCTCGTGAGCTTCACTCACTATAGAATATAGACCAAAATTAGTCATTCATTAAATGTCCTCATTTCTTCATAGGTTCTCTCATAGAGGTAATTGAATAATATCATACAATCCAGTGCTGATACATAGGAATGTCTTCTTCCTTTGAATGGATATTCTTTTTAAAAGTACCACTGTGCATCTGCTTATCAACAACGATGGCGAAGCCCAAGTTCATAATAAATTGTGGTTTTACCTTTTTATGCGAAATATAACTTTGCCATTCCTTGGCAAAAGAGAATAAACACTGGGGTAAAGTACATACAACATGTCTAAATGATTATCACTTTTCCCCATCCATATATAGATCACTATTTCGGCAAAAAGCCTGCTACAACAAAACTCGGCATCCTCACAGGATGACAGCCATGGATCACACCCTTTGCTAGCGATACTTCCGCTGCATAGCCTTTGACCTTTTCTAGCGACAACCAAATTAGTTCGACTTAGAAATGCAAAGATATCCATATATAAGACAGACTCGTCCTACTCATACAAACACTACGTATAAATTCAGGCCATAGATATACTGAAGCAAGAACAATCTATTCCTACCCAGCCACAGAATAAATCGCAGTAGGCCTAGAGTCGTCTGCGGAGTCCGATCGAAGATGACAGAACTATTTTCAAGGGAAGCAACCCAAAAATGACTTCTCCTTAAGCACTTAAAAAGGAAATACTTTGCTTACAAAATATTTGCGAACATAATAAGAATATAAATGTATTATATTGCAAGATAGTAAAAATTGCCCTTTACACCGAGTGAGCTGTTTTTTTCCGCATACTAATTTTGTATATATAACTAAATGGCGTATGTTTGATCGTTTGTTTGTCCAGTCGATCGTACGTACTTCCCGACAAACTAGAAAGCTTAAATTTGGGAAAGTTGTAGACGGACAACTGAACTAGAGCGCAAGAATTATGCAACCTGGAATGCCACCTCTAAATATGTATGACAAAAAGGGGGGGGGGGTGGGGTGGGGGAATTTAAAATGGCGGCATATAAAAGGCTAACTAACTAACTCACTCACACACACACATATATATATATATATATATATATATATATATATATATATATATATATATATATATATATATATATATATATATATATATATATATATATAAGCACTGACTGCTGTGACAATCGGCGGCTAAGGATCAAAGAAGAAGAGGAAGGTGGCACACCACGTGAGATCCTGGCATAAACGCGTTGGAAGCTTAAGGGAAATGATGATGTCACAGAATGGACTGGGGAGACCCCTTCTTCTTCCTAATCTCTGTTTCACTAGGCAGTAATCGGTACATTTGTGGTACGGATTTTATTGCGTGCTTTCAATTGTCGCACTTTCTTTCTTTCTCTGCTAAGTAGCAGATATTTGATATTGTCAAATCATTTTGGCACACCTTGTAGGTGATAATAATCACATTTTGCTACATGCGGCACAGATTTGCTGAGATTAGAGCAGGTGAAAACCAATGTGGGTTTGCTCAGTTTCGCATGATTCTGTTTGCTCAAGCTGGGCCGGGTGATAAAATCACTCGCCCGTAGTCGGTTTTCGTTTGCTCAGGCAACAGATAACAAGATTACCCGTCTGTGCGACACATTTGCGACGGACACATATGATATAATCATTTCCTGTCCACGACATCACTTTGTAAAAACGTAATAAGTGTTACATCTGACACACGTTGTCGTATGAGTTTAACGATATGTTTGTGAGTTCGTCTGCAGGGCAATCGGATGTTTACAGCCCATTTTCAGAAAAGTAATGTTTGAAATTTTGCACTACATGAGTCATGCAAAATATTCAAATCAGATTGGCTGATCATTTGAGTTCCATAACAAACAGAGCGGGGGTAGGACAGGCATATAACCTGACGCTTCAGTCAGTCAAAACTACTGTGAAGATCGCTTGCCAAAGATACCAGACCTTGCCAGAGTGAAGCCTAGAATTCAGAATTCCATTTAATCAGACCGGATACCTTTTATTTGAGTATTTATCATGACTTACAAAAACAGCCCAGGAAATCTCTATCA
>JAMPIV010003458.1:0-34445 GCA_024509875.1 Oreohelix idahoensis | reverse complement strand
AGTTGAAACTTTTCTTCTATATAACATTTTTAAAAAAACCTTGTCTACAATGACACTTTTCTTTTTGGCTGCCATTTATGTTTCGCATTCCTTAGTTTGACAGTCACGTTGTTGTCTGTTCTACTCTTGTTCAGCCAATATAGCATGATCCATTGTCCTGTCGTCACTTTGAAGAAAAATATGCCCATGAGTAGCACGTGGACTGCTACTTGCAATACAACTTTCATGAAATTGTTAGGAAAATTTTAATAAAATTGTATCGTTTTTCTCCAGGCCACCTATTCTAAGGTTGCCAGATATTTAAAAAAATGGTTTTATACTCCGTACAGATGCGAGCAATTACGGGATTGGGACGGTACCCTTTACGAAAAAACATGAGGGCGTACTTCACCTCTACTCTCTATATATCGAGGAAACTTACTGAGGCCGAACGTAAATTATGCAGCGAATTTGATAAAGAGAACTTCTGGGCGTCATCTGGGCCATACAGAAGTTACAGAAATTTCTCCTCGGCGCTCCATTCGTAATACAGACTGATGCGAAGGCTGTGGCTTCACTTAAGAAAGCTAACCATAAGAACGCCAAGCTGGCGCGATATTCGATATTATTACAGCCTTACAATTTCACTATGAGGCCATCCCAGGCCCATTGAGAAATGTTGTCGCTGACTCGTTATCTCGGAATCCAGTGTCACCAAACCGATACAGATGAATAAGTCAATGAATTCAAGAGAAACTGAAACTGATCTGAACTATATTTAGAGATACTGCAATTCAGGAGCGGATAATTGAACGAACATATCGAGTCAGCCACAAACGAAAAATTATGTTCTTCAAAGAAAAATAAAGTCTACGCTATGATTTACAATGTTGACATTTCGCTATAGATGATCACGTTACAGTAAGCAACGTTGCTCTGGAATTTTTCGCGGACTTTGGTTAGTGGTCCTTACATAATACCAGAATACGTTAAAACATTATTCAAGTAAAAATATACAATGCGGAGACAGTGTGTTCTTTCAATTATTTGATGGTGTAACTTATGATAAACGGACTACAAAGATATTTTCAACCACTTTCGTCGGGAATAAGGAGCAAGTATGACTACCTAATTTACTGACTCAGATGGAACTTGCAAAATACGGACAGAGTTATTCATTGTGTTTCAAGGACTTATAATAAAGAAATAACTTGAAATAAAAAAAAATAACATTTTATACATAGCATATCAACACACTTTAATATAATATGAAATTTTTGAATTGTTCGTTAGCATATTTATTAATATATATTATAGTAGATATTATACTTTAACTAGAATAGAGATTAATCTAAATAAATTCTACGTACCTATTCTTTCTTTACAACCCACAGACGCTACTCTATCCGATTAGCTTACTAGTACTTTTCTTTTCACACATTCTTCCTTGTATTAATTTGGTTTGTTTCCTATTTACCTGTTTTGTGGTATATAATATTAAGCTATAACTTACAGTCTATAATACATTACAACACTGACATTTAAGTTAATCTTAGTTTATTAATTTAGATTTATAATATTCACATATATGATTTTTTTTTTACATTCTTAATATATTAATTTAGTTAGGGAGACATAATAATAGATTTTCTTAGTAGAACACGCTGACAGTTGACATCTTTATTTAATTTGACATTTCATTTTTTTTTTAGTGACATGAACTAAGTGACTACAACCTTTGACCATATTATGTGATGCGTAGGCCGAATAATCTCGTACATTTTTAGTTTCGGGATGAGAATAATAAATAAAAAAAATCTATGAGATAGATTTTTTTACCCGGCGTCGACCAGGGGGATGTTAAGGGAGGATTTTCAGATTGTAGCTACTAGGGTAAGTGAGAGCTATATTTAACGTTGCGCATTTTGGTTTTATATATGTTTATTGGGTTTTCGGGTTCAGGGTTTTGATACGCAAAGAATATAGGTCACCTAGATTTTAGGATGACGTCTTCACGTTGTTAAGCTACGACGTGACGACCTTGGAATTGTACCCTTTTGTGTATTGATAGCGGTCCGTGACGGCCGGGTTTTGATGGAAGACTCCCATGATGATAATACTTATATAAAGGAACGTATTATATGGCACTAGGGTCAGCCTATTATTAGTGGATACGATTTTACGTCTCAGTTACTGAAGTGGAATATACTTCAATTGGATAGAATGTATCGGGAGCAAGTTGTTTTGAATAAGTATGCAGAATTCATATTGATCGCCTAAGTCAAAATTATTCGTTACCGGATTATGGAATCACGCGCGTAAATAATCTTGACGGTTAGGACGAATACAATAAGGTAAACTCATGAGACGTTTTTTGTGGGATGTATTTTCTTGATTGATCATGAACTGTTTTAAAACTGAACTTGTATGCCGTTAATTAACGTAAAAAACCTGTGGACTCTTCAACTTAGCGGACTTTGTCAAGTGAAATTACGCTATTGAATACTAATCACCTGTTGGCCATGCATTCGTTGTTTACATCTTAGCACGATCTCGCTCTACACTAAGAATAGTCATCACATGACCAGAGCAATGTAGTTCAATGATAAACAAGCCTAAAGCAGGAACTTAGCCTCAAGAATATATTTGTTACCGAAGTCAAAATGCTAATCGAAACCTAGAATGAAACCTGAACAAACTACGGTAACAGTATTGAACGGAAGAAAGGAGATTAGCGGAAGAGAAAATATAATTGTATTAGAAGATGCTAGGGAGGCTAAGAAATTAGAAGCTGATAGAGAGGCTGAGATTAAAAAGGCTACAGTTGGAGGAGAAGAAATTGGAGGGCTGAGGCCAAGAGGATGGAGGCTGAAAAGGAGGAAAAACGATTACAGATGGAGGCTGAAAGAGAAGAAATGAGATTAGAGGCTGAAAGGGAAGACAAAAGATTACAACGGGGAACATGAGCTACGACTAAGGGAGTTAGAGTTGCAAGGCCATGCTCCAGAAAATGGTAACAGCCCATTCACCTCCGACTCTGCTGCAAACCAGGTGGCCTCCAACTCAGCCATGAGTTTTCATTTAGACCCTTTTGTCGAAAAAGATGATGACATAGAGTCATTTTTAAGTAGATTTGAGACTAGCTACAACGTATGGGTTGGAAAAAGAATGGAGTCTGAAAGTATCCAGGGGCTTAGGGGAACCTCGTACGAGGTTATATTCAAAGTTGAGTAAGGAAAATCAGGAAGACTATGACATTCTAAAACAGGCTCTCCTGATTAGGTATGAAAAGAATAGTGAATTTTACCGAAAAAAAATTTAGAAAGAAATGCTAGACTACTCACTGGGGAGACTTACCACCAGTTCTCTGCACGCCTAGATACATACTTGGAGAAATGGGGAAAACCCAAGATTTAAAGGCAATGATTATGACTGAGCAGATGAGAGAGTCCATGGCTCCAGACCTGAGAAAATTTCTCACGGAACAGTGGGTGCTGCGAGACCGGGGGGAGATTCTTAATGTGGCTGAACGGATATCAGGCACCCAGTCTGAGATTAGCAGGCATGAAGAAGAAGCAATTAGACTGTAATAAAGGCCCGCCAAAACCAAACCCAAATAAATTTGAAAATATGGACAAATACAACAAAGTTAAAACCACTATGATAGGCCAAGGTATGACCAACGTGATAGGAACCCGCAATTCAATGAAAGAAAACCTTTAAAACCAAGAAAGTAAATGGTGTAAGAGGGACACTCATGACAACCAAAGACTGTAAAAAAAAACCTCCTCGCTTCGCTGCAATGAAAACGGGGGAACAGGGGATTAAAGGAGACAAAAACCTTTACTGGACAGCAGGAACCTAATCGCCCCAGTTTGTGAAGATGTTGTATGCAACGGGGCCACTATTAGGTGCCTTTATGATACATGATTGGATTTTGACTTCATTCGTGAGCTCTCACCTGGTGCACCCAGATCATAAAAACCAAATTTAAAAAAACACCACGGAAACGGAGATCCAAGGGGCGAACCAAGGACGTAGCAACAATGACACTTCCCATTGCGAGAATAATAAATGTAAAAAAACTCGCTATGTGGAAAGGAGTGATTAGAGCAGCCGTGATAAACGAACCAATCTACCCTCTGATATTGGGGTGTAAGTACGTCTTCTTTTGGGAAATCCCAAAAGACTGTGATCATGGCAACAGTACAGACCAGATCACAGTCAAGGAAGGAGGAAAGAAAATCCAATAAATACTCATCCAGAGGAGATGAGGAAGGCACAGGCGAGGATAGGTCACTCAAGCCGTGCTTTAAAAAAATTGCCTAAATGCCATACACCTCCAAGCAAAGGAGACTACTATATGAAGAATAAACTGATCTATAGGAAGGCTGGAACTGGATCCAATGGTCACGGACAGCTGGTTGCTTCCCCACTTCATATAGGGACAAAGTGATGATGAGTTTAGGACATTGCGATTCCCTTCAGTGGTCATATGGGGATCAGCGCCACAGGACCAGCGTATAGCTTGTTCATTACTTCTGGCCCGGAATAACGGAAGATATAAACAATATGTCAAATCCTGTCCAGAACTGCCAAAAAGGGTAGCTCCAAAACATTGGACTGCTCCTGCAACCTTAGGGAGATGCCCATAGTGGGAAAACCCCCTTTTGAAAGGGTTGCAGTGGATATTGTGTGGACCTCTCACACGTACCAAGAGAAAGAAAAGTTTACATTCTTACTCTGGTGGACACTTGTTCTATGTGGGGAGAGGCGGTAGCCTTGTCCCTCAATCGACTCGAAACACGTGGCCAAAGGCATTACTCAGGATATTCACACGGTTAGGATTTCCCCACCAAATCTTGACTGATAACGGCTCTCAGTTTCAAGGGGAGACTAACGGAAAAAGTTTTCAGGATATTCCAAGCCAAGCACTTTTACTGTAGTCCGTATCAACCCCCAAGGTAACGGCCGCCAGGTAGAAAGGTTCAACGGGACAATCATTTCTCTATCCTGCGAAAGCTGGCCCATGAAAAACCGGATACGTAGGATCAATACTTACCCGCTGCGTTGTTTGCTTATCGGGAAGTTCCACATAATTCAACCGGAATGGCACCGGCCACTCTGCTATTTGGCAGACCAATCAAAGGTCCATTGGAAGCCTTATTGAGGACGTGGACAGATGAGAAGGCAGAAGAGACTGTTACCTCATCATATCAGTATGTGAACGAGCTGACCACTCGTCTCAAAAAAACTGGATAAATCTAAGACTGGAAACTCGCTAATGATAATCTAAGACAAGCCAGGAAATGTGACGATATTCTAACTACAATAGCTAAATTAAGTAATATTATAGTGCATAAGTCAACAATAAGATAGAAAATAAAACTTGAGTTCCAGCGTTTTCTCCCACGCCAGCTAGCATGTCGGTTTTGATAAGCCTAATAGCCGAAGGGAGGATACTGTCTTTTCCTAATTCGTCCTTGAGATTAAATGTAACACTTTTGCAAGTTCAAGTCGTATTGCCAAAACAACAAAAAGATAGAATAAAAGAAAAGGAGGGGAGGGATGGAAGGACAGAACCTAGGTTACGCCGTCTCGCGTTGATTTAAAAAAGCCAACTCGCGCGACATAGCCTTGGGCGATTTTCAAATTACGATACAAAAACTAAAAAATGTTCGTCAATTTGGTCACGCAGACAGCCTTAGCTCTTATAAAAAAATGACGTAATTCTAACGGACTACGGACGACTCTCGTTTTTTAAATTTGAAAATAGTTGTAAAAAGAAGTGAACAGGTGGCAGTTTCTAGATTTGAACGACTAACATAGAAAAAAATATGGAATTATGAACCATAATACATAGGGCCATAAAAATTATATATTCGGATGCCTTATGATTTTCTCCGCAATAATATGGTGTCAGTTACACACTAGTACAATAAATAACCAAGATATTGGCAATAATACTATGTATTGTAAGACAGACTGACGAAAAAAAAAATCATGCCTGCTTATTTTTTTAATAGCATGTTTTGAAAAAAAACTTTTGGGGAAATAAGGACTAAAAGGTACCTGTAATTTGATTGGCTGTAGTTTAAAGAAAGGCGAGATAGGATTGGTTGACCTAAAACTAAAAATATATTTGCAGGAGTAAACATAGTAGTTTGGAATTTTGTTTTTTTAAAGTTTGATTCAAAATAAATGAGTTCATGGTCCTATTGGCCGATGCATTATATATTATCGGAAACGTAGACTGCTCGTTGCCATTTTGAGAAAAATTTCTGTTGAACAAGGAGTAATGAGATCAGGCTTGTGCTTTTCAAACCTATAGAAAGCAGTCTGGACAGAAGGCAGATCTAAAGTGTGCCATAATTGTTTGCCAGTCATCGTTCGCTTGTGTATATTTCATTGAAATTTGTGGGTTTTTGGTACTGACATTAACGTAGTGCCAAGCTCTTGGGAACTGATCAATTCCTGACACTGTTTGCATATTTCGGGCACATACTGGCCGCCATTGCCTTTCAAGAAGTGTAACAGATTGTCCAGCGAGCATATGAAAAGATCTACCGGTGTTATCCTTCGAAGATAAGTGCCTGTTCGGCCCCAGGAAGCTCAATCTCTAGTTTTAAAATAAAGACTGTGAATATTGAATAAACATTCCACTAATGTCAAACGAAAAGAAAATAAACAATAGGGGGTGATGTTAACCAACAACCTTTCATTATATACCAGTATTAACCTAAGTTAGAAAACTACATCTACACACTTATAATATAATAACATTTGTATTATGGACAGAAGATCCATGGTGTTATTTAATTGATGTAAATAATTCTTTTGATTTCACTTTTGATTGTCAGTCCTGATTCAAAACAAACTAGAACCAGGACAATAAATTGTAAAAAATTAACGTTTACCCAAAATTCAACCACTGACTTACTTAAGATAGACTTTTAAAGTGTAGTTTGTATGTGATTGTCGTAGTACTGTTGTGTTGTGTTGGATAATAAAATAGTTGTTTATATGTTTAGTTGGTTAATGCAACATTACATTACATATTCATAACCCTAGACATAAAACGTAGTTATCATACATTCTAGTTAAAGAATAAGTCTGAATGAGATCATAAAGGTGGTAGCAGAAAGGTACCCTGTAAACTTACCATAATATTTGTTATATTCAGGGACCTTCACAGCTGACCTCATTCAGTACATTAAGAGTACATAGCAACAACATTTCTTAACATCAAATCCACCACATAAATTGAGACGGTCTTCCGGGATTTAAATTTTTCCTGGCACCCTACATATATTGGGTAGCTCGCTTCCGGGATTTTTTAAATTCTTATAATTTTATCAATTATATTAGGGTCTCAGGTCCCGGGAATTGAATTACCTGTAAAATAAAACTAAAAGTATTCTTTTGTGGAATTTAAATAGTGGTTGAGCTGTCAGTGCCTGTGGTTGTTGTTAGTCATAATTAGAAATTGTTAGTCATAATTAGAAATTTGTCTAGTTAGAAATTTTAAAGGTTTGCATAGTACAGAATGGCTGATTTGGCAAAGTTTCGATCTGCTGCTGTGCAGACTGCTAAAGAAATGGGCATGGATGGGCCAGAGCTGGTCCAGTATGTAACTTCAGAATGTGACAAGTGTATTGAAAGGGAAGATAGGAAGTTAGCGGATGAAAGAAAATTACAATTACAAATTGAGGCTGACAAAGAAATTAAGAGGTTGCAGATTGAGGCTGACAAAGAGGCTAGGGCATTGGAGGCGGATAGGGAGGCGGAGATTAAAAGGCTCCAATTAGAAGAAAAAAAGGCCGAAAGAGAAGCAGAGGAAAGAAGATTATCTACAGAAAGAGAAGAAAAGAAATTAGCTGCAGAAAGAGAAGAAAAGAGCCTGGCTGCTGAAAGGGAAGCAGAAGATAGGAGATTGCAGAGGGAGCACGAGTTACGACTAAGGGAGTTGGAATTACAAGGCTATGCTCCTGAAAATGGTGCCAGCCCCTTTACACTCGATGCCACTGCTAGTCAGGGAGCCTCAACCTCAGCTATGGGTTTTCATTTAGACCATTTTGTTGAGAAAGACGATGACATAGAAAGTTTTCTGGGTAGGTTTGAACTTTTGGCTACCACGTATAGTTTAGAGAAAGAAAGGTGGAGCCTAAAGTGTATCCCAGGGTCTTAGGGAACAGCTTATGAAGTTTTTGCCAAAATGAGCAGGGATGATCAAGACAATTCATCATCATCATCAGTTGCCATCTCCACAACGAAGGTTGGCTGTAATGGATCTCCAACGTCTTCTGTCTCTTGTCTTGGTGGTACACTCTGATAGACTCTTTCCCGTCCATCTCTTGATGTTATCTTCCCACTTATAGCGCTGTCATCCCCTTGCACGTTTGCCTTCAACTCTCCCTTCTGTTATGGTCTTCTGCAAGGTGTTATGCTTTTTTATGTGGCCAAAGTATTTTAGCTGCCGAACTTTGACCTCTCTCATTAGTTCTCTTTTCATACCTAGATTTTCTAGGACCTCCTTATTTGTTTTCATCTCTTTCCATGAGATACGCCCCATTCTTCTATATATCCACATTTCAAGAGCCTCAATTCTTTCTTCCAAATGCATATTCATCGTCCATGTTTCTGCACCATACAGAAATGCAGAATATATATAACACTTTATGATTCTCAGTTTTAATTTATGAGATAACTGTTTGGATGTCAGTATATGTTTCATGTTGTTGAATGTAGCTTTGGCCATTCCTATTCTCTTCTTGATTTCTGTTTAACATCTGCCATCTTCTGTTATTATATGACCAAGATATACGTAGCTCTTGACTTGTTCCAGGATTTTCCCATTTACGCTTATCTTTAATGTGGGTTTATCGTCTGTTTTGCTAATTATCATAGTTTTAGTTTTCTCAATATTAATGTCGAGTCCATATCCATGACTTATACCGTTCACTTGCTTCACTAGTTCTTGTAACTCCTGTTCGCTTTCAGCTAACAACACGGTATCATCTGCATATCTAAGGTTGTTTATTGATCTTCCACTGATGTTCAGTCCTGGTATTTCCTGTATCTGTTTGAAAATTTTTTCGGTGTATAAATTAAATAGGCAGGGGGACAACACACAACCTTGTCTGACACCTCTTTTTATGTCTATGTATGGTGAATAATTCCTTCCCGATCTTACTGTGGCAGTTTGCTCCCAATAAAGGTTACTGAGTATTCTTATATCATTTCCATCAATACCTATGTCTTTGAGGCATTCAATTATTTTCTCATGATGGATTCTGTCAAAAGCCTTCTTATAGTCAATGAAGCACATATACATACTTTTTTGAACCTCTGTATATTTTTCTGCTAATCTTCTTAGGCAAAAATATTGCCTCTTGTTCCACTGTTCCGTCTAAAACCAAACTGTTCTTCTTGGATTTCGCTGTCTACTTTACTTTTTATTCTTTCATGTATGATTTTGAGCAGTATCTTAATTGCATGACTCATCAGGCTGATTGTTCTGAAGTCTGACCATTCTGTTGCATTTGGTTTTTTGGGCAATGTTATAAAAACTGATGTCTTCATGTCGCGTGGTAAATATCCTGTATTGTATATATCATTGCATATTTCTGTGATTGTATATATACCAAAGCTCTCCAGAGCTTCTATCATTTCAATTTTTATGTTATCCATGCCTGCTGATCTTCCTTTTTGTATCATATGAATGGCATTCTCTACTTCTGATCTGAGAATGTTTGGGCCTTCATTAGAATCTGGTGATGGTTTTTTACCTCTGTTGTCCTCGAATAGTTCTTTTACGTATTCTGCCCATCTGTTTGATATGTCTTTCTCATCAAGTAATATTACACCATTTTTGTTCTTGATACAGCTTCCTCCTTGTGCAAACCGCGACCGATTTGATAATTTCTTTATTTCTTCATGCATATCTCTTGTCATGTGCTTTGCTTCCAAGTCTTCTATTTCCTTACATTTTGTTTCTATCCACCGTTCTTTTGCTTCTCTACACATAGTACTATGTCATTGTCTATTGTTTTATATTCTGGAGTGTTTTTTGCTTTCTTTCTTTGTGCCATTTTATTCAAGATGTCATCTGTCATCCAAATTTGATTTTTCTTAGACTCCTTTTTAGGTAAATTTGCATTTGCTGATTGTATGCTTGTTTTTAAGCATTCCCATTTTGCGGTTCCTTTTTCTTCTGGGTTTTCTCTTCTGTACTGCTCCATGCTTTCTGTCAATAACTGTTGGTATTTATTTTTGACGTCGATTAAATATTTCTGTTTTATATCTGGTTGTTTCAGCGCTGATATTTCTATCTGGGGTTCCTCCTGTCTTCTGTTTCCTGCTCTTTTCAGCTTTATATTTACTTTGATGACGACTGGATTGTGATCTGAATTTATGTCGGCGCCAGGATGTGTCTTTGCACTTGTGACACTGTTCTTAAATCTATGTTTTATCATGATATAGTCGATTTGATTACGTGTTACATCTCCTGGGCTTTTCCATGTGTATAATTTCCTTGGGTGGTGTTCAAAAAAGGTGTTACATATGACCAGCTGGTTTTCTTCACAGAATTGGATAAGTCTGTCTCCTCTATCATTTCTTGTCCCTAATCCATACTGTCCTACTATTTTCTTGTATTTTCCTTTTCCTACGTTTGCATTCATATCACCCATTACTATCAACACATCTTCATAGTATTCTTCTATTTCTTCCTCGCTGTGATCTTTAGTTGGTGCATAAGTTTTTAAGATTGATATGTCGAATGGCTTTGCTCTCATCTTTAGTAACATCATTCTGTCATTGTGTGTCCAGTATCCACATACGTATTTTTCTAACTCCTTCTTTATCAACATTCCTACCCCTCTTTCGTGTTTTTCTCCTCCTGAGTGTATAAGCGTGTACTGGTCTCTTGTTATGTAACCTGTATCCAAAAGTCTTGCCTCTGCAACTCCCAGTATATCGAGTTTCATGTCGGTTGCTTCTAATATAAGATTGTCCAGCTTTCCTTCTCCGTTTAGAGTTCTAACATTCCATGTTCCTATTTTTAGGCTTCTCCTACTAGTTTTTAGGTGGTCTTTCTCAGAATGCTCCCTTTCAGCAGAATTTAAGGAACACTCGTCATTATGTACTTCCTTACTCATTAGAGGAGTTGCCTCTTCCCTGTTAATTTGTACAGTAGATTCTTCCCCAGGTGACAGAGAGTTCTCTACATATCGGTTCTTATCTTGTTGTTGTGATTCCATTACGTTCTGTAGGAAGTACGTGGTAAGGCCCCAATCTCTTCCACGGTGGCTAGCCATTGTCTTTTTCTATGTCCGACATGCCTCTAGTGCGCCACACACTTTGCTGTTTCGCTTTGCGAGCCGTTGATCTTCTCAGATTCCTCCGCCTCACTCACCATCTCAGTCTTTGTGTACTAGGGATGGACATTCCCTTGAGTAAGATTGCTCCTACTCCACCCATGTAGTTTAGCCAGTCAGCCAAGACTGTTGCCCGGGATGTGGCCACCGCCGTACACAAGCGGTATTCGAGGAGCCATACATGAGCTAGACAAAAAGAGGAGAACCAAATAGGATCCTGACTATCCTAAAAGGGACATGGCTGTCTCTCACCGTGAGGTACTATCCCTCTCTCTTTATCCTACATCCCTAACTACCCGCTGGTGTTAGGAAGTAAGTATGTATTTCTAGGAAGCCCTCTAAAACCTGGGGTAATGGCCACGCTTCAGGTCAGGTCGACCCCTAGTAAGGAGGAAACACCACCACTAAACATTCATCCAAAACAGACGAGAAAGGCCCAGGCAAAGGACAAATCATTAAAACCTTGCTTTGGCAAATTGCCAAACAGCCATGCACACCCTAAGAAAGGACAATTTTATTTGAAGGAGGGACTGCTCTACAGGAAAGCTAGAGCAGGACCCAATGGACAGGGACAGTTGGTACTTCCAACTTCATTCAAGGAAAATGTGATGGCGCAAGCACATGTTGTACCAGACGGGGGACATCAGAGGAGTGGAACCACCCGTCAAAGGACATCTGTGACATATTTCTGGCCAGGCGTAGCTGAAGACATTGAAAATTTGTTCAGGCCTGCGACCAGTGCAGCAAGGAAAATTACACAGGGTGGATAACTAATAATCAGATGCCCGCCAAGCATTTTGAAACACGGGCCAAAAATTAAATGTAATAATAATCATAAAAAGGTAGATAACGTGGATAGGAAAACCCCTTTCCAAAATCAGTCTTCCCCTAAAATATTTACATTGGCATCTCTGCGTATGGCACAAGGAAAACGTATAAATAAAGACCAGACATCCCAGGCTCAGTTTGAAGCCGCTTTTCGTGAACTGGCCAACATTAACATTGAAGATAATCCGCCAGATTTGAATTCAAAACAAAGTGTTAACAAAATAACAGTGGGTAGTGGGCGGTTGCGCACTTGGGCAAATGTTCAACGCGCTTCACAATATAGCTATTAATTTAGCATGATAAGGGCACTGGTGACATTGGTAGTCACCCGACACCACACTGTCCAAGGGGAAGTAGTGTACGGACCCTGGATGGAGATCACCCACATATATTATAGCAATGATACAGGGCGAATTCATTTCTGGTGCAGAAAAATTCATTTCCCCACATATTACATTATTTCACTAAAATTTGTCGTTAGGCGGAGAATATAATTGGTGAATAGGACCTCCAGTTGAGTGGCGCATTATAGAATCAGATATGGAAAATAGAAAAGGGTGTTTCCAAATTCAACTCAAGCCTGAGCTCAGACCAAGGGATGGCTATGGGCACCTCGGAGATTCACCTGTGCTTTTGGGATTGAAATTACTCCGAGTGTTTATTCCTGCTGATAATGAGATTACTGGAACCCCTACATAACTCTGCCATCACCATTTTATAGATCATCCCCTCATAACTATTGCAAACTTAAGGGACATAAATTTTCTCTGGATATGTCATAGGACAGACTCAGTAAAGAGAAATGGTGAATATTGACTTATATCAGCATAAGACAGACAATAATATCTGCAGCTGAGATGGATTCTTGGATTGCAGAGGTCTGGGGCAGATTTCTTGAGTCGTGCCTACTTTGAGCTGACCCAGCTGCCTTAATCCAAGATAAAATACAAGCAGAGTAAGCCTACTGAGCTAAATTTATCTATGTGTATTTCGAATTATGAACTGACATTAGGTAGTCTGTTCTAAAGTGGGGAGATGTGTGACGATATTATAAATACAATAGCTAAATTAAATAATATTATAGTGCATAAGTCAACAATAAGATAGAAAATAAAACTTGAGTTCCAGCATCTTCCCCCACGCCATCCAGCATGTCGGTTTTGATAAGCCTAATAGCCGAAGGGAGGATACTGTCTTTTCCTAATTCGTCCTTGAGATTAAATTTTTGCAAGTTCAAGTCGTATTGCCAAAACAACAGAAAGATAGAATAAAAGAAAAGTAGGGGAGGGATGGAAGGACAGAACCTAGGGTACGCCGTCTCGCGTTGATTTAAAAAAGCCAACTCGCGCGACATAGCCTTGGGCGATTTTCAAATTACGATACAAAAACTAAAAAATGTTCGTCACTTTGGTCACGCAGACAGCCTTAGCTCTTATTAAAAAATGACGTAATTCTAAAGGACTACGGACGACTCTCGTTTTTTAATTTGAAAATAGTTGTAAAAAGAAGTGAACAGGTGGCAGTTTCTAGATTTGAACGACTAACATAGAAAAAAATATGGAATTATGAACCATAATACATAGGGCCATAAAAATTATATATTCGAATGCCTTATGATTTCCTGAGCAATAATATGGTGTCAGTTACACAATAGTACAATAAATAACCAAGATATTGGCAATAATACTATGTATTGTAAGACAGACGGACGAAAAAAAAATCATGCCTGCTTATTTTTTTAATAGCATGTTTTGAAAAAAAACTTTTGGGGAAATAAGGACTAAAAGGTACCTGTAATTTGATTGGCTGTAGTTTAAAGAAAGGCGAGATAGGATTGGTTGACCTAAAACTAAAAATATATTTGCAGGAGTAAACATAGTAGTTTGGAATTTTGTTTTTTTAAAGTTTGATTCAAAATAAATGAGTTCATGGTCCCATTGGCCAATGCATTATATATTATCGGAAACGTAGACTGCTCGTTGCCATTTTGAGAAAAATTTCTTTTTAACAAGGAGCGATTTGATCAGGCTTGTGCTTTTCAAACCTATAGAAAGCAGTCTGGACAGAAGGCAGATCTAAAGTGTGCCATAATTGTTTGCCAGTCATCGTTCGCTTGTGTATATTTCATTGAAATTTGTGGGGTTTTGGTACTGACATTAACGTAGTGCCAAGCTCTTGGGAACTGATCGATTCCTGACACTGTTTGCATATTTCGGGCACATACTGACCGCCATTGCCTTTCAAGAAGTGTAACAGATTGTCCAGCGAGCATATGAAAAGATCTACCGGTGTTATCCTTCGAAGATAAGTGCCTGTTCGGCACCAGGAAGCTCAACCTCTAGTTTTAAAATAAAGACTGTGAATATTGAATAAACATTCCACTAATGTCAAACGAAAAGAAAATAAACAATATGGGGTGATGTTAACCAACAACCTATCATTATATACCAGTATTAACCTAAGTTAGAAAACTACATCTACACACTTATAATATTGTCGTAGATTTTCGATAGGAGAATTAAGACTAGGTTTGGTCCCTTCTGAATAGGTTTGAATAGGTGATAGACTCAGTGAGAGTTAGTGAAAGGTAATAGAATTTCCACACACGTGAGATGATAGATTTTGATATAGTGGCTGTCTCTGAAAGCGAAAAGAATTCTTCTCTCTCTCACCTATCTTCTACAACAGTTGTTACAGCGTCAGACAGACTACACCAATATACATATTACGTATATTTCTATCACTCACAGGCACGCACATACACGTGACGACAGGTAAACACACAGACGTGGGAAAACTATAACAATGATATATATATTATCTAGAACGAGCTGACCAAACACTATTTTTAAGTTCAAGAGCGATTTTAATATCAGGAAAAAATCGGCTCACAACATCAAAGAAAGTACATCAAGGAAAATACATATACACATAGTCATAAAAAATCAAGGAAATGTTGCAAGGATGATAGCCCCGTTATAGTGTTAACTCTAGGTTTAGCCCGGCCCCGTTAAGAGAACAGATGATGGCGCCCGAGTCACAGATACATAGGGTTTGAGTCTAAGAGTTTTCTTCGTTTTATCTCGTAATTATATGCACAGAGTTTGGAAAAAAAAATCTGATTTAACCTAAGACAAAAACACAAGAACTCTAGCCTTAGCAACAAATTATGCAGATTGAAAAAACAAATAGGACAGCAACAGGGTGTCAAAGATATAATAGTGAAAATATCACTCAAACCAGCGTACACTCATTCATTCCGCCATGGCCTCTCATACAGGTACTCACGACTTTGCTCGCTGCCTCTTGGAACACACTGATTTTAGATTTTCACACAGACTCAAAAAAAATGCAGTCTTCTGCCAAGAAGTCCCCAGTTCCAAAAAGACGTATTTAACTCGGAGTCTCCGGGAACGACTACTTGGGTGTGCAAATTTGTTCAAATGTCTGATTAAGTCACCTAACAATTATTCCAGGCGCGGGAGTTAGCAGAGCACAGTGTCAATAGCGTAGGTTTCTAGAAATGATGAATGTCAGGTCGGTGCCTTCCCTCAGTATAGGATTCACTTTAGTCACACCACAGATTTGTCCACAAGAATATATATATATAGTCGGGAAATGTTCGTTAATACTAGAAGTATTTCGCGCCACCAGGCAGAAAAATTACGTAGAGTTTCTAGAAGAAATTAAGATCTGGCTCCAAGGTCCAGTATTTATCATTACAGTCTTTGAAAACCCGTTATTGGGATACAGTATTTCTGGCTAACTCGGGTTGCCTATGCACTGTTAGTCCAGTGGTACTTAAGAAACCCACGTGGTTCAAAATAAGGACTGTCTATTTCTTCACAAGTATGGAAACTACAGTAGAACTCCATTTATCCGAACCCCAATTATCCGAACATCCAATTATCCGAACACTTTTTCCAGAAAAAAAAAAAATCAGATGCCACAGTCACGTTAGACTAAAATTCTGAATCTTTTGATGCGGCAAACTTCAAATGTGTGCGAACAATTTGTAGAGAATGGGATGGCTAATGGTCGGTCGCTTACGTACAGGAAGTCAGTTAGATCATAAAGTCAGTTAATATCTGGTTTACCAATCCAGTGTACGTGTGCGTTCTAGTTAGAACACTGGCTAAATAGACAGTTCAACTTAAAATAATTGTGTCTGCTACTACAGCAGAATAATTTTGGTGTACAAGTATTTCTCTGTGCTATATGGCATCTTCCAGTAGGCCTAAAGCATATAAAAGGAACCGCAATGTTTTGTCAATTGAAACGAAAACAGAAATTATCAAGAGACTAGGACAAGGTGAAACTGTGTCTTCACTTGCGAGGATTTTCAATGTTGGGAAAGTACCGTCTCTGACATCAAAAGTAACAAGGATAAAATTATGAGTTTTGCATCGAAATTTGATAGTGAAAATGGGTCGAAGAAACGTAAAACCATGAGAAATGCGAAAGATGTGAAATTGGAAGAGGCTTTGTATATATGGTTTGTGCAAAGAAGAAGCAAAGGGGAACCTATCTCTGGTTCTCTGTTGTGTGAAAAGGCACTTCAGTTCAACAATCAACTTGACGGTCCTCCTGACTTTAAGGCTAGCCAGGGATGGTTAAGAAACTTTAAATCTCGTCATGGCATACGAGAATTGGAGATTCAAGGGGAATCTGTATCTAGCGATGCAACTGCCGCTAAAAATTTTAAAGAAACATTCTTGGCTTTTTTTGGAAGAAGAAGGTTATTCACTCGATGATGTGTATAATGCCGATGAGACTGGCTTATACTGGAAATCATTGCCTCAAAAATCACTTGCATCTCAGCGCGAAGCAGCTGCCCCTGGGTTTAAAAAGTGCAAAGAGAGAGTAACAATTTTGGTAGCCGCGAATGCCAGTGGAAGTCATCGTTTACCGGTGCTAATGATCGGCAAAGCCAAAAAACCACGTTGTTTAAAGAATGTGACATGTCTCCCATTGTGTTACAAAGCACAGAAGAGTGCTTGGATGAATAGTGAAATATTTCCTGATTGGTATACAAATCAGTTCAATCCAAATGTGAAGAGGTTGAGAGAACAAGAAAAGAAAACTGGAAAAGTAATTCTTCTACTGGAGAATGCACCATCTCTTCCAGAGACGGATACATTGAATGCAGTTGATGCAAATTTTAAAGTAATTTTTCTGCCTCCCAATGTAACAGCACTGATTCAACCAATGGATCAGGGTGTTATAGCAAAGCTTAAAAAGATGTACAAGAAGGAAGTCCTGCGTCGTTTATTGTTGGCTGAAGATGAAGAAAGTGTGGTGGCGTTTTCCAAAAAGCTTAATCTCAAAGACTGCTGCTATATGTTAGCTGATGCTTGGACCACCCTGTCACAAGATAATCTCAACAAGGCTTGGAGTAGATTGCTTGGGAAAAAAGGAGGAAATGAAACTACTGCAGTGGACATAAATGATGATTGTATAAATGAAGTTGTGGAACTGTTTCAAGCAATGCCCGGATTTTCGGATTGTGACAAAGATGATGCACACATGTGGCTAGAAGATGATAATGATTCTGGTTTTCAGTTTTTGAATGACGAAGAAATTTTGTCTTTTGTGCAAGAAGAAAACCAAATACATGTAGTGACCGATGATGAAGACTCCTCAGAAGTACATGATGTACTTGTAGATTATGAAGAAAAACCAAAACGTCGACCAAGTCCTGAAGAGGCCTTTATAGCACTAGAAACAGCGATGGCTTGGTACGAGGAAGAAGATGACAGCTGTCCTACACAGCTTCTGCTGTTGAAGAGAATGCGGGACTTAGCAGCCAAAAGGATTACTATCCAGTTTGGTGCAAAAGAGGATTCCTCATTATTTTAAATAGTGGGCTACATCTGTGCAAGTACATATATACGTAAGTTGCGCCTGGTTTTGAATCGTTTGTAATGTTATTTTGAAAACATTTCTCTTTCTTAACAAAAATAATTAATACAAGTAGTACATGCACTGCAGTGTAATAAAAGATTTTGGTGATACAGTGATCTAATACAGTGTGGGTATTATTATTACAGTACAAGTACATATGTTTTATAGTGTATTTTCCTTGTGATAGTTAATTATTTTTAGAAATATGTGTACATGTACTCGATACATTATGTAATCCAATTATCCGAACATTTGATTATCCGAACGATGCTCGGTCCCATGGGGTTCGGATAAATGGAGTTCTACTGTACTACTAGGTGCTGGTAAAGTTAGGTTCACCCCAAAACTTTCACTGTGTGGAGGAAAAATAACACATATAATATAATAAACAGAATCTGTACTGGTTATAGCTTACATTTAAACTTGCAAGCAGAGAGCTTTGCTTATCATTTAAACTTCCCGTGACGTAAGTTATATTTAAAAAATCAGCAATCCTCATGAATTAGGAACACGTGCGTATTCCGTCACCATTCATGAGGCTCGATTCTAGAGTTTATACGTTAGTTTCGAAAAATACACTCGACTGAGTATTACCGGTTAAATTAAATTCATAAATAGCTACAATTGCCGTTATAAGCTAGAAATTTAATTTTATTCTGCTTTCCACTGAATGCTTCCCTAGAAAATATAATAGCCTACCACTTTATTTCTCTTCTGCGCTAAAGAAATAGATTAAAATGAATTAAGCGATTTAACACTTTAACACTCACAAAATCTATATATCTATCATATTAATTACCTCAACCACAGAATTACAGGTAGTCGCACAACTTAAGAATAAGATTGCTGAAAATATTTCTGGAAGTCTAGAAGTTCGACAAATTGCCGAAACAAACTGAGATCTTCGCTAACAGCTATTCTGTTTACGAGCAACCTATCTACTGTGAGTCTATGAGCGAGAATGAAATTAAAGTTTCAAACTTGGCCAATATCTAAAAATCAGACAAAGGGCCCAAACTTATTTCGCCAAGCGAAATTATCTCCCCTACTCCCAACATTTACGTCCGCTTAACGCGTGTCGTAACTGTCACCTACTGACCACGATGTACGCGTGTCAGTTTCAAATCCCAGACAGCCTGACTCCAATGCAGGGCAGTTTTCACACTACAGCTGACCATGGCCCACCGTGAGCGCCGTGTCAGTTTGGGATTTTCCAGACAAATGTCTGGATACTGACCGGTGCAGATGTAAAGTATCACACCTCACCGGGACTTATGCCGAGAAGAAGCTCGCGCGCTCGGTGAGAATGTAGACGATTTGCTACGTCCTATGTTCAGCGAACCGACTTATCACGCCTTCTGACGCCCTGCAGCCCTGACATCTACGTAATATCATCCTAGCGCGATTCTCAGTTTTAGAGAAAGGAAAACAGGTAAAGTTTGCGAATTATATGAAAATAATAATATCAAAACGAATGGATGAAAAATATACAGGAAAAAGGAAATACAGAGATAACAAAAGAGAGAAATCGGGTGAAAGAATAGGAAGAAGATGTAGGAAATTAAGTGAATATAAACCCTACGTGACAAATATAATAACATTTGTATTATGGACAGAAGATCCTTGTGTTATTTAATTGATGTAAATAATTCTTTTGATTTCACTTTGGAGGATGAAGCGGCCGATCGCACCAAGTGGCGATGCTATCTACAGCGTTACCTCAGATTTGTAGAAAAGTAGCTCTCACAGCAAGCAGAAGAGATGAGAAAACTCGAAAGGAACACCAGGAAAATAAGCAGATGAGTGCTGTCACCGGAGGGGCGCATTCCCATAGTCAGTTATGACTGATGGAGCAATTATTATTATTATGAGCTTCTCATGATATTATAATATATATTCCCACATGCAGCACATATCAGTAATCATACCCGTAGGAGGGACATCATATAGACTTTTGACTGTTATATAGAAGCTTGTTGTCTATCACTTATATTCCAATTATGTGTGTTGTAAAAACTTAATTTTAATGCTTTTTCTATATTTCTTCTTCTTCTTCGTTCCTCCGGAAATGGACGTTGGTTGCGTTGTGTCCGTTTCCAGCGAAGCTGCGATATTTGCGCCTTTCGGCCGACACATCCGACTTCAGGACGGCATTTTTGGGACCGGGTTAGCCTTCCCTCTTCGATCCCTACTCACTCAGCCAGATTGCAGTGATGCAGCCTGTTTCCAGGACCACCACTTGGAGGTGGAGCTGGGTCTTGGTCAGCTCTGGTTAGCTGACCCTGACGCAAGTAATCTAGCTATGGGTCGCTAACTGCATTCCTCACTGTTGACGCGTCTTAGGTCCCATTCTATTTTTGACATCCGTAGCGTTTGTTTGAGTTTTTGTGGTAAAATGTTTTTTACGGGATAGTGTAACTAGCCCCATGCCCAACCCTCCTTAGTCTCTTTTTATGAGATGCCTGGTAGGGTACAGTGTTACTATTCTTTTCTCCCTTTTCTGGCCCCGGTAATACACTCTGCTTATGCAAACTGAGAATACCCTGGACAGAAAGAAAGACCAACAGAGAAGTACTGCACTCACTAAACGTACAGGAACATTGGCTCCTAAATACCATCGCAATAAGGAAGCTGAAATTTTTCGGTCATATAAAAAGACATAATAGTCTGGAAAAAACAGTGATGGAAGGAATGGTCCCTGGAAAAAGGGGAAGGAGTCGACCTAGACGACGGTGGACCCAGGACATCACAGAGAGTCTGAACTTGTCTTTGGCTGATGCAGGTCGACTTGCCCAGAATCGTGATGCGTTCAGAGCAGCTGTAATGGAGACAACGTTCTGGAAAGAATACGTCACATGATGATGAAGGATATATTGAAGAGATGGAAGGAGTACTGTAGAGAAATGTATGAAGATAGTACAAAGACCCCAGACATGACGATTGAAAGAGAAGAGAGAGAGCCAGAACCTATATTAGATGAAGTACGTGCAGCAGTCAAAAGCCTGAAGAAAGGGAAATCACCAGGATGCGATGATATACCAACTGGACTAATCCAAGCAGGAGGAGAGGCCAGTGTCCTCGTTTATCATGCACTATGAGTGAAGATCTGGAACAGTGCAATGGACAAAGCATGGACAAGATCTGTGTATATCCCTCTCCCAAAGAAAGGCAATTTAAAACTGTGTACCAACTATCGTACTATTGCTTTAATAAGTCATACCTGCAAAATCCTCTTGCGGATTATCATGAAGAGGATAGAAAGAAAGTTAGAACATGAAATACATGAAGTACAGGCGGGTTTTAGACAAGGCAGAGGTACGAGAGATCACATTTTTAATGTGAGAAACATCCTCGAGAAATGCAGAGAATACAATGTAGATCTTCATGCCTGTTTTGTAGATTACACCAAGGCCTTCGACTGCGTTCAACATCAGAAATTGTGGAACATCATGAGAGACATTGGGTTTCCGGCGCGTTTGATCCATCTAATTGAAACACTATACCATGAACAACAAGCAGCTGTCAGAGTAGCGGGGGAAACATCAGGATGTTTTGAGGTGAAAAGGGGAGTAAGACAGGATTGCATCCTCTCTCCATACTTGTTTAACATCTATGCAGAAAATATAATGAGAAATGTTCGGAGTGACCAAGAATGTGAACATTGCGATCCGTTCACAAGTGGTGGAAATGTGATCCCAGAACTCAGGAACGCAGATGACACAGTTATTCTTTCAAACAGTGCCAAGGGACTAGAACAGTTAATCCTGTCTGTCAAAAGACACAGTGAGGATCAGAACCTTTTTCTGAACACAAAAAAGAAAAAAACAAAGATAATGTCCACAGACAAAACAAGATGCCAACCAAAAATTACCATCAATGATGAGGAAATTGAAAATGTCACAAATTGTGAATATCTTGGCTCCATAATTAACAACAATGGAGACTGCACAAAAGAGGTCAGAAGGAGACTGGCCATAGCAATGCAGAGGTTAAATAAAATGAAGAACCTATGGCATAACACCAGCAAATTAATAAAAGTAAAACTTCTGAGAACGTGCATCTTTCCGGCAGCAACATGTGGATGTGAATCATGGACCATTACTCAAACATTTTTAAAAAAATCGGTTCTTTCGAAGCAAAGTGTTACAGAAAAATTCTCAGAATATCTTGGACCAAGAAGAAGAAAAATATAGACATCCTACACGACCTGAACATCGAGGAAAACTGGCTCATAAACAATATCATGTCCCGGAAACTGAAATATTTTTGCCACATTAAACGTCATAGTGGCTTAGAGAGAGCAGTGATGGAGGATATGGTACCTGGAAGGCGAGGCAGAGGCCGACCAAGACGACGGTGGACACTGGACATTGAAGACACCTTGAACATGACAATGGAGGTGGCAGGAGGGCTGGCTAGAGATCGAGAGTCTGTCAGGCGGGCTGGGATGAGAGCGACGTTCTGCAAAGGACATGCTACATGATGATGAAATACTTAATAAAACTACTTCTATTTATATCTCATAATAAATTTTATGTTTTGATGTCATCAAAACATGTAAGCAGAGGACTAGAAAATATTCAGAGGGGTACTGGAAGATTAGACAATTTTGTATTTCAGAGCTGGCATTTGCCGATGATGTTGCCCTGATCAGAGGCACCTCTTCAATCCAACCTGCAAGTCTGGAGGGATGTGATATCTTGACTTTTATTTTAAATTTCTTCTCGTCGCCTTTATTATCTATTATTTCCGCATATTTAAGGCACATAATTTCGTCCCTATCCTCTACTCAGAATTGTTACCCTTTGTTCCTATTATTATTGTTCACGTTTCACGCTTCGATGCATGACAGGGCAAGACAATCGCCTATCACTGAGAGATTAATTGAATCACCAAACGTGATAATACCACATTGACTCCAAGTAAATGCAAGCATAAAGCGTTTAAGACTGCATAGTCACTTCCCACTCGACAATAGAATGAACTTGCAATATGGGTTTAAGTGCATAAACCACGATGTTTCTAGACAGGCAGTCGGATTTGTGACAAGTCATGTGATACAAGAGATCGGCAGAGTCTGATAAACTAAGTAACCAGAGATAGGCGATTATAGATAAACGCAATCTAGGAAGACATTTTGAAGAGTGAGCGTGATATAAGTAAACTTTGACAACACTTTATGGACATCAAAATTCCATATATGGAAAGTGGTTCTTTAAATTCTCAAACGATTAAGTCACGCAGGAAATTTCATAAGCCCTACTCTATCATTATATGTACTTTGATTGCCATTGGTTTGGCAATTCGAGTTGTCATATACAATCGCTCTGACTGGGAGTTGCCTAGTAGTACACCACAAGAGTGCGTTGGTGAAGTCTGAGATATATTGTAGGACTTTTTAGACATAGGTACTGCATTCCCAAAATCGTTAAGTAGACAGCTCGGACTGAAGCCAGGAAACATTAGAAGTAAAGATTCTAACTTTAAATTGTACCGCACTGAGTGGAACACTTCTGAACATTACAGCAAGTAAACCCAAAGTTATTCATACAGAAACCGGACTATACAGGACCTACGCACAAAGTCGCGGAACGATTTTCAATAGAACTAAATACCCCGACGTGTGATTTAGGCATCTATATCAAGTTGCCAAGACTATTTACTTGATCAAGAAGTCTAAGGTTTCTCAATTATTGAGTTTGTGGTGCCAGTACGAAGTGACCCCACTATTTGTGGTACGCCCTGAAGAGACCTTTCGTTGCACTATCATTCTGTGGCTCGTAGCTTGTAATTGACACTTGTAACCTTCATTCCACTGGTGGTGAAAATTCTTGCCTTGACCAGGATAGGTTACTTCCGGAACTGATCTGGAAACGTGCATTCATCACAGAGACGAATCTAAGGAGGAGAGCATCGGCATTTCATCATTTTGGCAAATCCCAATTTTAGTAGGCCAAACACGACCAAACATTATTTACCTATATTCATCAAGCCTAAAATAATTTCTGTGAAGAAACCTATTGTCTAAAATCCCCAACGAAAATTTATTCAGCTGGGGACTTAACGAGCTAAATCAGAAAATATGCACTTTCACAAAAGGCGGCAGGTCCGAAAAAACTTAACTAGCTAATCTCAATCAGCATTGTTCTTGACTTCTGAAATATCTTGTGGCCCTCCCTCGAGGTAGAAGCATTATTATCCTTCTATCTACAACTCTGCCAAGAGTAATCGTGTAATCTTAGAAGGGAGCTAAGTAGCTACCCCGCCCAGACGGCCCCTTCTTCAGCTCCGATATGTTCGGGCTGGTTAGAGATGAGAGCTCAGGGGCCGCCTGGGCGTTCCTGGGTTCTCTCTCTGTTGTTTCGACCTGGGTTTCTATGAAGCCTCCCCAAGGAAGACATATTTGCTCCCTAAGATGAGAAGATAGACTAGATAGTCTAAAACTGTGGCATTTTTTCCCCCGCACATATCGAGTTGAAACATCAATTTTCGTAACTGGAAGAATCATAGTTCTATGCTCTTCCGGTACCCCTGTATTTCTATAGTTTCACGAGTGTACTAGTGGGCCTTCACCAAAGGTGCAAAAAATAGAGCTGAGTAGTCTAAGCCCGAATCATTTATATACAAAGTACAGTTTGATTACAAGCAGTTACTTGTTCACTAATGGGGGATAACTGGGGTTTAGTTCGTATGCCTGAAGGTCATGGTTCATTGTCGACCTCGTGAGCAGGTATGAAACGCTGTGAGGGCCAATTTTTGGCCTCTAACAGTCCGATGTGAGATGTGAGTCATTTTTGCATCTTCTACATCATTATCTTCCTGTTCCCTTGGCGTATTTGCTCTGTTTCTGCCTATTGCTATCTTGTGGTTGTTGAGCAGCTTGGTGTGTTGTATGGTTCGTACTCTTGGATTCAGTGTCAGGGTGATCCTATTGTTTAGGGTGACTCGTGGGTGCGCCTCTTTGCTGGGTTGACTACCAACTGGGCACTCTGATGACGATCAGAAAATGATACCATCTGCTCAAGAGTTTCGGCCCCGTGCTCCGCCAGGAACCGTCTCATGTCAGGGGTGAACGAGTCCTTGAACTGATCCCCGAAAATCGCACGTTGTGGGTGATGATAATATCATGGTGTACAAATGTATTATGTCCAACTTTGTAATTCAGTTTGAAATGTATATTTATATAAGGACATAATTAATGTGCACTTTTCCGCTCGCCTAAAGCACTTTCATCTGACTCGATGGGTTGTGATTTAATTCTCAGGTGTATCGGGTACAATTCTGATGAAGGTGAAAAGGTGGAGAGAAGCGGAGATCGCCTGATGTTTGCATCATGAGACATGCGACTTAAAAGACGTATTTGTTTCTTCTAAGTTATTAGTACTGTCTTAATTTTCATAGATAGGCATAAGATATTTATGGTCCCGTCCGAGCAGAGGTGATATAGTGAGAGCTATGTGAGAGGAAGGTGTGAGAAATAGTCCTGTTTACGAGGAGAACTGGTGTAAGAGAAAATACGGTCTTGGATTGAGTAATTGCTCTAAATCCAGCCTGTCTAGTAAGACACACTTTAATGGAGACGCACTTTCTCACTTGATACTGGTTCAAATTACACTACCCTCACGTACGCACACACAAACAATTTTGTGACATAAATACGTACATACGTAGAAAACAGATAAACTATGGGTCACATATAAATGGCAGGGGAGGTTTTGACCAATACCAATAGCTTAAGGTTTATTAAATTTATTATATCGTTAGAAAATAGATCACAACATCAATACATAGTTATCATTACATCAGTGAATTATAGTTACATAAGAGAAAGAAAATATACTCTCATAAACCCTCCCTCTGATATATGGAAAAATTAGGGAAGATCCCAACATAGGTAATTTACCCAAAAGATCAGAACAATGATTGCTAATGGGAATGGGGAGTAGTCAGGACGGATAAAGAATATGTCCTCAATTTAAACTCTGCCGTGGGCCTTCAGACTTAGTGAGAGATAGATAAAAGAGAAGATGTTATATTAGTAGTAACTTAAGAAATAAATTCTTTTGTTCCGTTTCACTCTCTACATACATACAGTGAGCTCACTACAATTATGCTTACCCCTCTGCCGACGCTGCATACATTCCATGGAATTAATCAAACACAATGTATTTAAGACTATTATATGTCCTGTTGTTTGTCCAGTTCAGCCCCAGAAACTCCGTCTAAGCAACTGCTATTTTTCTCGGAGATTCGCTGAATTGGTGCGTTGATCATATTTTTTTTCCTGGGTGGTATTCCTCTTCGTACTGCAGGTATTGGGTTGGGATAAGTTTTTTCTAGGATTCTGTCGTATTGAATGTGAAAATATTATCAAACAGCAGAATGTTACTCCCAGGCTGTTTGCGGAAGGAAATAGCTGGGTATGACCCGTGAATGCTCTCTGTAGAATTTGGTGGTAGGAAAGCTTTACTGTCATATGGGTTTGTTTAAAGAAAATTAGTGCTGTAAGTTCTGCTTCATCAGGCCAGGAACATTTATATGTATAAGATGAAAAAAATCTTCTGGCATTGTCCCGTTCCATTTATCATTTAACACAAATTTTACGTAGCAGTGTTCTGGTTATTTAACCGCTCTCATGGATGGAAAAGGCTGACCGCGAAGGGTCTTCAACATCAGATTTTTTTGCCGACAATGTGTGTATGTTAGGAACATATAATTGGGATGCCGTAAGACATCTAATCATGCATCTCTCTAAGAACCGTTGGATCACAAAGGTATGATCACCTATATAAAAGAAAATATAGATAACAGGTAATCCTACTATAATTATATTCTAACACCCGCGTTTTAGGTAAGACCTGTAAAATCACTCCGGTATTTAATTATTTATATTAAAAAGAACTTCACGAGTGTCTAGCTAATATATCGCTTTTAACACTAGTTATGAACAGTTAATTACTTAAGATTTACACAAGATGAAACAGAAATAAATTGTTATTAAACAATTTCGATCGCCTAGCGTCTTATAATTATTTTACGCATCTATTACTCCGGAAATAACGGGTAGTTACATATTACTCTGGAGAACTTTGGAAATAACGGGTAGTTACATTTTCGATTTACATCTGGAGAAAATTTTCAGCTATAGTTTTATTTAATAATAGGTTTAAATTAACACAAAAATCCAGTGAAATATAATGAACTTAACACGTTAAAACTCTTAAATGCTAACAATATTTTATCGCAAATCAAGAAACTAAGAATAGACCTCCACGTTATTTGTATAGGGAATCCAATAAAATAAGACTCCAAATGCGCGCTAGACTATTCCAGAACTCTTGATAGCAACTGACAACTTGAATTTTAGGATGTTTCATTATATATTAAATTTTTGAAAATCGTTAGCTCCATGTCAGATTTCTCGTCTCTCCTGATTCTCGGGAACTTTTAGCGTTTCGGCCGCGAATCAGAGCTCTTTTTCACAACTTTTTACCGCCAGACTCCTCCGTTCCTCTTCGTCCTGCAGAGATTTCTAACCCGTGTAGACTGTTCACGTTCACGTGTTAACCAGAGGTGTTAAAAACTCTGTTCACTCTTAGTGACTACAAATTACGTTGATAACTGACCGCCTGCAGACTCTGGCACGCCTCCTTGAATGGATGACAGTAAGAGATCCAAAGATAGCTTTATTTTAATAGCTCGAGAGAGAAGACCAAAAAAAAAAATAAGAACTAAAATAAGACAAAGGGCAAATGTCGTGGCTGCTAGCATGATAACTTATTGCATACTAATTAGCACGAGTGGGAATTCCACGTGGGACCCACGTTGGCGATTTGATTTCAACAAAATTGAGGGCCCCCGGTGAGATTCAAGGGTATCTTCTATTTTCATCTGTAACAAGTACCAGTTGCCGGAAGTCGACGTTAGACACTTACAACAGACGGGTCTTGGGGACACTTGACTATGCAATGTGAGCAGTTACCCCCGACTGTGGAAGGGACGTGTTGCTGCCAAAACAACGCAACTCCTGAAGAGAAGTAACAGTCAACACTCCATTAGAAACCAACGTTGACGGAACAATATTTCAATTTCCATCACATTTAAAGCTAAGTACTAGCTCCACTGTAGGACTGGCTTTATATTTTACAATCCACCATTCCATAATCCTATCCTATGACGATAAATTAACTTTTTCTGAACTAAATCAATTGTATTCATGTTAGCCTTGTTAAATCAAATATTCCTTTATTAAATCACTTGTATTTATGTAAAAATTCATCTAGAGTTGCGACTATTAATCACTGAGTGAATTTGATGTCTGCACCCGTTTGAATCATTTAAAAAAATATAACATACAAAGCTAAACATACAACTAATATTTTGCTGAATCACCTTCTTCTAACTATAAAATACAAGTCAGAAGAATGATGTTTCTATTTCAAATAGTTTCACAGGGATTTTAGAATGGCGAGTATAACAACTGAATTGTCTAAGTCTGTTATAAACTCTTTAATTAATATAAACTATGTATTCTTCACCCACTTCTTTTGAGAAACCTCAACTTTATATGTGTCAAGAGTAATCTTGAGCGAATGTTGCTAGATTTGTTAAAAACTCATTTCTTTACTCGAATGTTTGCTATTCTTAGACCACTACTGCAGAGCAGGGGAGACAACCCGCCACACATTCACGTGCTCTTAATATCTTTGACAGTTTTTGAATTATTTTCCGGCTTAATTATAAAGTCTACAAAACCGTGTAGCTCTCATGTGCATGTGGTAGTCAAATAAATATTAGGATTACAACTTACTCAAGCATGTCACAGTAGGCGACAAAACATCAGGTTGTTTACGGAATCTGAAACCTCATGATGTTAAACTGATTGCTACAGAAACTTTGCCAATGAGAACACATGAATGTTTTTGTGCAGGTTTCCTTGTGCAGGGACGAAATCTTGTAGTGGGTTCGTGCTATATAAGGAAAGAAAAAGAAGGAAATGACGTCAGTGATGATCAAGTACACCACCTGAGGTAACTCTTCACTTCCCCAGAATCTTCTGTTTGCTTTAGCTCATTACATCGTGAATACTTGATTCTTAGTTCAGCCACTCGTGTCATTCACGACTGGTTTTGTTCTTTCTGTTTGGTTTAGCTCATTACATCGTGAATACTTGATTCTTAGTTCAGCCACTCGTGTCATTCACGATTGGGTTTGTTCTTTCTGTTTGTTCTCTTTCATTTACCTGCGTTGCTGTTTGAAAATGTTCAGTTGCTAATAGTTTGAAAATATTCAGTTACTGATAGTTTGAAATTGTTCAGGAGCTGATAGTTTAAAAATGTTCAGTTGCTGATAGTTTGAAATTGTTCAGTTGCTGATAGTTTTGAAAATGTTTAGTTGCTGATAGTTTGAAATTGTTCAGTTGCTGATAGTTTGAAAATGTTTAGTTGCTAATAGTTTGAAATTGTTCAGTTGCTGATAGTTTGAAAATGTTTAGTTGCTGATAGTAGCACTGTGCAATGTCACATCATTCATCAATTTTCTTTCCGCACAAGAATTTCCAACATGGACTCGCATGGGCGTCTCTACTGGAACTTCATCTTCCAGATTTTTGAAAGATACGTTAATGATTATTCTTTGGCTACAAGCGATATTTTGTAAACAACTATAATAAAATTAGTTTTCATCTTTTATCAAACAGAATGTAAACAGTAATTAGTTTACTATTTATGTGTGTATTTGCACGACACCTGAGTCATGTACCTTCATGTGCTTTTGCAGATGGTGTCTGTAGTACTCTGTGGTAACATGGTAAGAATGTTTAGTGAATTAAAGACTATATATATATATATATATATATATATATATATATATATATATATATATATATATATATATATATATATATATATATATATATATATATATATATAATTAATAAGTAATAATCTTATTTTCAATATTTGAATTATAGTGAACAAAAGAAATGTGACAAGTGAAACGCTTTGATTGTGAAGCATTGAATGTTTATTTCAAATCAAAAGAAAACATTAAAACGTTTTAATACCCAGATGCAGACAATCGCAGCAAGTAAACTCCATTGTATCATGGTCAGGGAAGGTTTTGCTGTCACCTGGAAAAAAAAATTCTTTTCTTGATACTTGTAACATCGTGATGTCAGTAACAACTGTGTGTAACGAGATATTCTGTTGCCATGAAGCTTTTCTGAGATACACCGAAATAACAGATATCTCTTAAATATTTTATGGCTCTAGAAAAAAAGAAGTGAAAACCATAACACTGACTCATGTGTGTGTGTATACATGTGCGAGTGTGGATGCGCGAGTGTTTGTGTGTGTGTGGGGGCATATTCTTTCACGTTTGCATGTTATGAACCTTCCCGAAATCTAAACCATATTTGTATTTTGAGATTTGAGGAAAAAAATCAACAAATCACGTGCCATCAGCTCGAGAGTTCTTTCCTCAATGTGTGTTTAGTTTTCATTGTGCCTTACATATGATTACGTTTATGTGACAAAAGAGCCAAGTCAATGACTCAATCATCTAGCTCTTTAGTCAAATTGCACTGAATTCAATTTCTGTTGTATGACGTCGATGTTTTCACAACTCAGTCTATTGCTAGTAAGAAAAACAATGGAGACAAGAAACATTCCTGTCGTAGTTCAGTTCTTATCCCAAACGGTTCTGTAAGTTTTCTCTTCAGGAAGATCTCTGCATGTCTTGTCTTCATATGTTTTCTTTACTAAGTTAATGATCTTCAGTGGGACTGCATAATGCCTCATCAATGCCCAAAGACATCTCTGTCTACACTGTCAAATACCGTTACATTGTCCATAAAGATGAAATTTTTACATTAAAATACAATGATATTAATAATAGGAATATTTGATTTAACAGGCTAACTTGATTAACATTGATTTCAGTTCACAAGAAAAGAAAAAAGTTTAATTATCGTCAATAGGATAGGGAATTTTGGAATGGTGGATTGTAACAATATAAAAGCCAGTCCTTTCAAGTGGAGCTAGTTAAATTAGCTTTAAATGTGTGGAAATTGAAATATTGTTCCTCTACGTTGGTTTCTAAATGGGAGTGTGACTGTCTTCTCTTCAGGAGTTGCGTTGTTTTGGCAGCAAACACGTCCACTTCAACAGTCGCGGGGTAATCTGTCACATTGCATTAGTCAAAGTGTTTCCAAAGACACCGTCTGTTGTTTTAAGTTGTCTATCGTGACTTCCGGCAACTGGTTTCCTTGTTACAGATTATGTGAAAATATAGAAGATTCCCTTGAATATCACCAGGGGGCCCTACAATTTTGTTGGAAAACATAAAATCAGCCAACGTGGGGTTCCCTCGTGGAATTACCCACTAGTGCTAATTAGTATGCAATATGTTTATCAATGCTACAGCCACGGACATTTTGCACACCTGGGTCTTATTTGTAGTTTTATTTTTTTTTTTGGTTATCTTCTTCCTTCGAGCTATTTAAAAATAATAGCTATTCTTTGGATCTCTTTACTGTCATCCATTCAAGGTGGGCGTGCCTGAGTCCATGGCATGGCGGTCAGTTATCAAAAAACGTTAATTTGTAGGTTGTCACTAAGAGTGAACAGAGTTTTTAACACTTTGGTTAATCACGGTGGAAACGTGAACAGTCTACAACGGGTTAGGAAATCTCTGCAGGGACGAAAGGAACGGAGGTGTCGGCGGGTTATTAAAAGTTTGTGAAAAAGAGCTCTTAGTTTCGGCGGCCGAAAACGCACTAAAAGTTCCCGACGAATCAGGAGAGGACGAGAAACTCTGCACATGGAGCTAACGATTTTATCAAAAACTTATATATATTGAAAAAATTTCCTAATATTCAAGTTTCAGTTGTATTCAGAGTTCTGGAATATGTCTAGCCGCGCATTTGGAGTTTCTTTTTTTATTGGATTCCCTATTACAAATTTCGTGGTGGTCTATTTTTAGTTTTCGTGATTTGCTATATTAAAATATTGTTAGCATTACGTGTTTTAAACGTGTTAAGTTCATTATATTTCACCCTGGATTTTTGTGTTAATTTAATCCTATTTACCCCCTTTAGGGCACAAGGAGAATCTTATAATTGAAAGCTAAATTTTATACTTAACTCATGTTTCCTAAAGAAATGATTGCATTGGCATTTTAGAAGTAACTTTCTTTAAAAATTTGAAGGCCGTTCATTTGCTTAGAAATAAACCACCAAATTGGACCCAAGTGGGAATTAATACTTGTTTTATTTTATAACACTATTAAGAGTTATGGCTATGCTGGGGCATATTGGGAACCGCTGGGCCTTAAGGGTTAAATAAACCTATAGCATAGTTCTTCCGATGTAAAATCGAAAATGTAACTTACCCGTTATTTTCCGGAGCTAATTGACTGAGTAAAATAATTATAAGTGACGATAGGGCGTCGAATTGTTTAATAAACTTATTTATCTTTCTGTTCATCTTGTGTAACATTAATTACAGTAATTAAAAGAGTTAAAAAATCTAGTGTTTTAAAATCGATATATTAGCTCGTCACTCGTGAAGTTCTTTTTAATAATTAATTTAAATAACCCGGAGTGAATTTTACAGGTCTTACCTAAAAACCGGGGGTGTTTAGAATATAATTATTAGTTGTAGGATTAACCTGTTTTCTATTATTTTACTTTTATATAGGGTTGATCTTACCTTTGTGATATCCACGGTTTTCTTAGAGAGATGCATTGATTAGTTGTCTTAACGGCTTCCAATTTATATGTTCCTAAACAATACACACATTGTCGGGCAAAAATATAAGCATGATGTGATGTCCCTTCACCGCGGTCAGCCTTTTCACATCAATGGAGAGCGGTTTATTAAATAACCAGAACAATGCTTACGTAATAATTAAAATTTGTGTGTTAAAAAAGGATAAATGGAAGGCACAATGCCGAAATTTTTTCATTCTTATACATATAAACATGTTCCTGGCCTGATGATGCTGATAACTTACTGCTCTAATTCTTTAAATCAAACCAAAAATATGGACCTAGTAAAGACTTCACGACCACCAAAATTCTACTGAAGAGCAATTCACCGGTCATTACACCGGCTATTTTCCTTCCGCAAACCCAGCCCTGGAGTAAATCCATTCTGCTGTTTGATAATATTTTCACATTCAATACGACAGGAAACCTAGAAAAAACTTATCCCCAAAACACATTAACTGCAGTACGAAGAGGAATACACCCAGGAAAAAAAAAAATTTGATCAACGCCTCCAATTCAGGCGATATCTCCTGAGAAAAATAGCAGTTGCTTTAGTCGGAGTTTATTGGGCTGAATGCGACAATCTACAGGACATATAATAGTCTTAAATACATTGTGTTTGTTTGATTAATTCCATGCGAATGTATGCAGCGGTCGGCAGCCACAGAGGGGTAGCATTTAATGGGTTGTCGTAGGCTCACTTATGTATGTTGTAGAGAGTGAATCGGAATACAAAAAGAAAATTTCATTTCATAAGTTTCTACTAATATAAACATACTTCTCTTTTATCTATCTGTCACTAAGTCCATGAAGGCCTTCGGGGCAGAGTTTAAATTGAGGGACATATTCTTTATCCGTCCTGGTCTACTCCCCATTCCATTTGGCAATTCATGTTCTGATCTTTTCGGCGGTAAATTACCTATGTTGGGATCTTCCCTAATTTTTTTCACCATATTTCAGAGGGAGGGTTTATGAGAGTATATTATTTGTCTCTTATGTAACTATAATTCCACTGGTGTAATTGATATAACTAAATGTATTGATGTTGTGATCTATTTTAATTACCGATATAATAAATTTACATAATCCTTAAAGCTATGGGTATTGGGTCAACTAACCATCAACTGCATTTATTATGTGGACCCATTTTTATTGTTTTATTACGTATGTAAGTATTTATGGTCACAAAAGTGGTTTGTGTGTGCGTACGTGGGGTAGTGTAATTTGAACCAGTTAGTATTCAAAGTGCGAAAGTGCGTCTCCCATTAAAAGTTGTCGTCTTCATAGACAGGCTGGGATTTAGAGCAATTACTCATATCCAAGACTATAAAAATATACAAATAAAAAAATATAAAAAAAAAAATAAAAAAAAAAAATCTCAAATCAAAAACAACATTCAGAAAAATGTGAAAAAAAAACTATAATCAAAAAATATAAATAAAAATAATTACTGAAAAATAAAAACATCAATTTCTTACCACCAGTTCTCCTGTAAACAGGTAATATTTCTCCACACCTTCTATCAAATAACCTCTCCACTATATCACCTCTGCCTTCGGAAGGGAACCATTAAATATCTTTTGCCT
>JAMPIV010003457.1:488409-611264 GCA_024509875.1 Oreohelix idahoensis | reverse complement strand
GGGGGGGGGGGGGGGGGGGGGGGGGGGGGGTTGGGGGGGGGGGGGGGGGGGGGGGTTTATGTGTGTATGGGGTGGGGGGTTGTGGTTTGGGGGGGGGTTGGGGGGGGGGGGGGTGGGGGGGTTTGTGGGGGGGGGGGGGGGGGGTGGTGGGGTGGGGGGGGGGGGGGGGTGGGTGGGGGGTGGGGGGGGGGGGGGGGGGGGGGGGGGGGGGGGGTGGGGTTGGGGGGGGGGGGGGGGGGGGGGAGGGGGGGGGGGGGGGGGGGGGGGGGGTGGGGTGGGGGGGGGGGGGGGGGGTGGGGGGGGGGGGTGGGGGGGGGGGGGGGGGGGGGGGGGGGGGGGGGGGGGGGGGTGGGGGGGGGGGGGGGGGTGGGGGGGTGTGTGGTACCTGGGGGTGGGGGGGGGTGTTTGGGGTGGGGGTGGTTTGGGGGGGGGGGTGGGGGTGGGGGGGGGGGGGCGGGGGGTGGGGGGGGGGGGGGGGGGGGGGGTGGGTGGGGGGGGGGGGCGGGGGGGGGGTGAGGGGGGGGGGGGGAGGGGGGGGGGGGGGGGGCGGGGGGGGGGAGGGGGGGGGGGGGGGGGGGGGGGGGGGGGTGGGGGGGGGGGTGGGGGGGGGGGCGGGGGGGGGGGGGGGGGGGGGGGTGGTGTGGGGGGGTTGGGGGGGGGGGGGGGGGGGTGGGGGGGGGGGGGGGGGGGGGGGGGGTGGGGGTGTGGGGGGGGGTGGGGGGGGTGAGGGTGGGGGGTGGTGGTGTGGGGGGGTGTGGGGGGGGTGGGGGGGTGGTTGGTGTGGGGGGGGGGGGGGGGGTGGGGGGGGGGGGGGGGGGGGGGGGGGGGGGGGGGGTGGGGGGGGTGGGGGTTGGGGGGGGGGGGGGGGGGGGGGGGGGGTGGGGGGGGGGGGTGGGTGGGGGGGGGGGGGGGGTGTGGGGGGGGGGGGGGGTGGTTGGGGCTTTACCATCTTACTGTGGCCCGCTAGAAATATGGCATGGCTCCCTGGGGGTGGAGGGGTGGGGGGTGGGGGGCAGTAGGTATGTGGCCCACGTTGAGAAGCACTGGTCTAGATGACAAGGTCAGAAAAGAAAATATGTGCTGATAATGTATTGTCAATAGTTACGGCTTTGTTATGTAAGTCAGATTATGTCAAGAACTAAAAAATTCCACGTCCGTGTTATAATGCTTTACTGTGTAAATTTCCATATTACAAGTTTGGATTTCAGCGGAATCAACCATCACAACTATGTCATTTGTCTTAGCAACGTAAGTAATTCTTCAAGCAGTAAAAGATGTGAAGAAGGGTAGGTAATCATGAACCGAATTCTATTAGTCATCAAAACAGGCATTCCAAGAACACATAACTTAATATCTACAAGTTCAAAACAAGAAAAAATACTTTTGAACAGCAGAATACTCCAATGGCGTGATATGGTATGCGTTCCCAAACCGTACAGATCATGTTTTGTTTGTATCGTCTGTAAAGAAATAAAGAAGAACGAAGTAAGAATTCACGGATGAGAACTAACTGATCTCAAACTTCGCTGACTAAATGCGACCACGAAAAGGAAATAAAAAAATTATATAGGTTAAAGGAATGTCAGAAAAAGGGCTGATGTTGGTAGGCTGTGATGCTGTAGGGAAGGTGTATGCTATAGCCCCTGTTGATCATGTTTATTGCCAGACTACAGTAGCCGCTGCTCACATATAAGATTAATGTGTGTACAGTAGCCGCTGCTCACATATAAGATTAATGTGTGTACAGTAGACGCTGCTCACATATAAGATTAATGTGTGTACAGTAGACGCTGCTCACATATAAGATTAATGTGTGTACAGTAGACGCTACTCACATATAAGATTAATGTGTGTACAGTAGACGCTGCTCACATATAAGATTAATGTGTGTACAGTAGACGCTGCTCACATATAAGATTAATGTGTGTACAGTAGACGCTGCTCACATATAAGATTAATGTGTGTACAGTAGACGAAACATTTGAACATATTTATTAGGACGATTTTTACATTGCTACCAAGATAAGACGATGTAGCACTGACCTGATCCACCATCTCGACAACGAGCTTTTCCTGTTCAATCAAACTCTTCGTTACTCATTCAATCATTCATAACCTTTTAACTCCCTAAGGAGCATCGGTTTGTAATAATTGTAAGCCAAGTATTTCTGTTCCGTGCCATCAGCTTATCATGTCTTCGTCATGTCTGTCTCCAGCTCGCTTCTCCATGTGTTCTTTGGTCTTCCTCTACCTCTCATACCCTGGGGATTCCAGAACAAGGACTGCCTGGTAATGCTATCAAAAGATTTCCTCAATGTGTGTCCTATCCATTTCCAGCGTCTCCTTCTCGTCGCTTTTTTCACTGGTACTTGCCTGGTTCTTTTCGTCAGTTCCACATTAGTGATCTTGTCATACCACTTCACTCCTTCTATTCTACGCAGGCATCCATTCTTGAAAGTCTTTATGCTGATTGTCACATAATGTACTGGGGCGACCCCTTCTTCTTCCTAATCTCTGTTTTACTACGGCAGTAATCGGTACATTTGTGGTACGGATTTTTTTGAGTGCTTTCAATTGTCGCAATTTCTTTCTTTCGTTCTCTGCTAAGTAGCAGACATTTTGTATCTACATTCTTTCGCTACTTTCAGTGTATTGTGTCTTGTCTGTTTATCTGACACTCCTTGTGGATGACAATACTAACCATTTGCAGGAGCGCCTGAGAGAACATTATCGACAACCAAGTTGGTTAATCGCAGGCGCGGCCGATATCAGTACACAGATTAACACGTACATCGCCCAGCGCAAACTGCTTAATCATTGATAAGGCACCGGTGCGTCTCTGCCAAGGTTGTAAAGAGACGGATTTTGTGTGTGCTCAAGCAACAGATAAGACATTACTTTAGCGAAAGTAATAATTTGTTACATCTTGCACACATTGTCGTGTGAGGTTACCGACTTGTTTGTGAGTTGGTACACAGGGCAATCGGATGTTTACAGCCCATTTTCAGAAAAGTAATGGTTGAACTTTTGCAGTAGATGAGTCATGCAAAATATTCAAATCAGATTGGCTGATCATGTGAGCTTCATAACAACAAATGCGTGGGAAGGCAGTGAATATAACCTGATGCTTCAGTCAATCACAACTACTGTGAGGATCGCTTGCCAAGACACCAGACCATGCCAGAGTGAAGCCTAAAATTCAGAATTCCATTTTATCAGACCAGACACCTTTTATTTGCGTATTTATCGGGACTTACAAAATAGCCCAGGAAATCTCTATCATTTTAATAAGGAAAGCCGCTGCCTGAGGAAACTGAAGGAAACACACAAAGTCATAGAGAGAACTTATTAAATTAACGACACCCCAGACGCGTGTAAGAGGTCGGTTCAAGTCTCCTTTAGTCATCTGAGCAAAAAAATCTGTGAGCCAGGATTGGCGAAAGTTGTGATTTTACATTCTATATTTTATTACTAACATGTGAACAAACATATATATGTATATTACCATGTGAATTTTAATATGTGGATGTCCCAGTCATTTGAGGCTGGCAACCTCAGCGTATAAAATGATGATTCATGAACCACCACTGCACGGGCTGGTGGTTGCTTTATTACTAGTTTCGTAAAGAGAACTAAAATCTTAAAGTAGTCCCGAGTTCCATGGAAAAGATGAAGAAACGATGTACATTCTAATTATAATACTTACAGTTTAAAATCAGTGTAAATGTCGATGTTAACATATGCACTTTAAAATTAATGAAAGTTTCAAACTTGTCAATCAGTGAAAACATAAATGAAAACATATTCAATTTATATTGTGAACACTTTTCAATCAGTGGAAATGTAAATATAAACATATTCTATCTGAACTATTAACTTTTACATTTAAATGTAATGTAAAGCTAAAGCTATTCAAATTAAATGTAAAAGATTGTTTTGTCTCGAGGGAGTTAATTTAATTCTCATTGATGGTAAATTCTGAGTTAAATGGGATGGTGGAATGGGAAGATATGGATCCATAACCATGGGTTATAAAACGCAATACTTAGAAGAGCGTTTCGTTTCCATTCTTTACCGTAGTTATTGGTGGTACCAGCATAAAGTACTATCTCTGGAACAAGAAGGGAAAAGTGGCCTGAGCTTTAAGACGAAGGACGCACGTGGTAGACTCTCCTTGACGTTTCTGGGAAACGAGCTACCTCCGACAACCTTGATCAGAGACGAGCGCGAGCAGAGTGAAAAGAACCAACCCATACGAAGGAGCAGAACCGTCATTGGCAGCTAATTTCAAATCTATGCTGACACTTGAACTTCGTGTAACATCTCACATTCCTTAAAGACCATGAGAACCTGGAGAAGATCGTTGGAAGAGAAAACCAAGGTAAATGGAGTCACGTGAGCAAAACTAAAATCCGCGGTCCCCAATAGAAATGGCTTGCTAGCAACAATTACAGGCCAATGGTCGTTGTTCAATCATTATTCTTCAGCCCCCGAGGGAACACAAACCTTCTACAAATGTACGCCTCGTCCTCATCCCACGTGACATCACCTCAAGGTCTTTCCTTGTCTTCCTCGTAATGTTCAATGCTGCCTCCAGTTCTCTTCTCCAAATGTTTGTTTCTGTCTACCTGCGTAACTCTTACCATGAGGTCTACCTGCGTAACTCTTACCATGAGGTTTCCCTGCGTAACTCTTACCATGAGGTTTCCCTGCGTAACTCTTACCATGAGGTCTAATGTTCATGACGAATTTAATCACAATGTTTATTTAGTTTGTTTCTTTGTTTGTTTTTAATCAGAGAGTTTTATTTGGTTGAAGCCATTTATTCTCTTAAAATGATGTATGAATTTGATCCTCGGCAACCATGCTCCAAAAAGAGCTGGAATAATACGCAAATCACGAGGGCCCTCCCTACGGAACGATCCAAAAGCTAACAAGTGAGTACTGGTGTTTTCACAGCAGGAACTGTGGTGTTTGCTTGAGGCAACCCAAGGTTGATTATGTTTGAAATAACGTAATTGTAATGGCGATACCATGTAGTGATAATGGAAAGCTTGCAGCCATTTTCTGTCTCTTGTATGCATCACAGTTTTTAATGTAGCGTGTGGGTTTTTTTTGTTGTCTCACGTCATTACGAGGCACCAATGGTGTACATCTTTTTGGGCACATAACTACATTAACTAAACAAATACCAAGATGCATAATTGTTTTTCACTATCCACAAACCAGGAAATTAGGAAGGCGTGTTTAGACAACATCGTATAATGTCAAAGTACTAGCACATGAAAATTACCTTTATGTATAGGATGAGGATACCATAGCGTGGTATTTTTTCAAAAACACATTTCAGCCAAACATCATCAATGAGTCCGCGCCCTATTTTGACTAGATGCGTTGTTTTTTTTTTTTTTACTTTACGTGGTGTCCACAGAATCTAAACCCCGCATAAGATGTGATCGAACTGTATTCATGGCGCAGGTGCTCAAATAGACACAATATTCGTGTACTTAAGACTTACATGTACGAACACATATCCATACACTCGTGACATAAAATGTGAAAAAAAAACACACACATCTATATAGTGTAAAGGAATGCCGACAGACGCAGTATTGCTAAAGTCCACTCTTACAAATATCATATATTTCATATAATGACAGAAGCTTAAACGCTCATACTTACTTACTTAGTCGTTCTTCTTCTACTCTGGGGTGTAGAGGTTTGCCAGGCAGAACGCCATATTGTCCTATCGGATGTTTTCTTCCTGGCCTGGTTCAGATCTAGTTCTCGTGGATTGCCTAATGTTGTCCTCCCTGCGAACTCTGGGTCGTCCTGGAGGTCTGGATCCCTGGATCTTGGTTTCCCATATTTATTGTGGTACATACATACACAACGTTGTATTACAAAGTATAACAAGCGTACAAAGCTCAAACGTTTGCTCACACAATGTAATAAGTATGCGCAACAACACATGCAAACTGTGAGATAAGTGTACGTTTAACGATATTATCATTTCCCTTTAAGCTCCACGTGGAGCATGCAGTAACAACTCTAACTCGACCCTTTGAAGGAAGCCTGCACCAAAATGTTTATGTGCTTCTGTAAGAGTGGTTTATGTAGCAATATTTTACATGGTAAAAATGCAGTCACGTGTACAACCTCATAAAACTCACCTCATACGATATGCTTGAGTGAGCAGTAGTCACATTCTTTCTTTGTGGCATCAGAGACCCCCGGGAACTACACGGGGCTCATAAAGATATATTTAACATTAACTGTCAATGTGCCAGAGGTGTACACTATAACACTTACCATACACACTTCCACAACGCCAGTAAGCAAATACATCAATGCGATAAGCCTCCAAGATGCGTACACAGAACACACGATAGACAATTGCCTTGAACTCTCTAGAAACACAAAATAAGATAGGACAGCTGCGGAGAAACAATTTCATATCACAGCTGTTTCCATCATCACATTAGAATTCTCCTCAACAACAGGTGCCACAAACATAATACTGTTTGAAGATAGAAGTAAACAGACCGATCAGGCACTGAAGTGGAAGCGGTTGGCCTTTGGAGCGGATTTTGAGTGGGTTCCTTCTCCTCTCCTGACAAGCAATCTCTGCAGTGGTCCACGGTGTCAACCCCTTGTGTGTTATCTGGCATAGTTTATACATTAGGACAAACTGACCTGGCGTGCACACCTGATTATTCCTGACGAGTAGCACACCGGCTCACACAGCATTAACTCTTGTTCGACGAAACCTTGCCACTTAGGTTGATGCACACATTTTTCAATCTATTTTTACACTTTCACATTCTACCTCCTCGTAATCCAGTTTCTCTTATCTTTCTCCTGTCATCCGGCTTACACTTTAACTAGGTAAATATGCACGCACTGAAGGAATGCTGAAAACACCACAAAGTTGGCTGAAATTAGATTATGCTACACCTCTCCTCACAAGATTTCATCTCTTTTAACTCCGTGAGCACGCGCTATTAATTTGTTGTTATTATTATTTTTTTAATATGTGAACCTCAAGAAAACAGCACATGTTGTGATCTAATATTGCACTATAAAAAATCTATAAAACAAAATATCATGGTCTTGGATTTTTTATTTAAAATGCGAATCTGAAATAAAGAAACAATACATAATGTATTCACTATGTCACCGACAGATACAAAACACAAGCTTCCTTTTTAATTAGTGTCAGAAACAGAAAAAGGTTACACGTTCTGTAAGAATAAAGGAACAGGAAATATAGAAAAACCGTTATAAAATACTACTGGATCGGCTGACAATAAAATCCATTGGTGTGTTCATAATTCTATTGACAAATGTATTCATGGATCTTTCTAGATCGTTCTTCAACCAAAATCTGAACCACCCCTCTCACAAGCTTACAAATGAAAAGATCATTAACCGAGATATCCATCTCTTCCTCTACCCATTCATTCACTCACTCGGTTCGTTCAACCATGTCGGACACGGTTCAAGTACAGATCTATTCGTCTAACTGAGCCCTTTCTTCGTCATTTCTGAACAAAGAGATAAAATATCAATCACTATTGCAAATGGAGCCGCGGTAGCATAGTGGTTAGTGCTTCCTAGCGCAGTGGTCTGTGGTTCGATCCCCAGACGAAGCGGGAATTTTTTAGGCCACAAACGGCTCCTGTGTCGACCCAGCCCCAAATGGGTACCAGAGCAACTCTGGGAAGGTTAAGGCGGACGGCGTGATGCCGACCACATCACCCCTCGTGTGCCGACGGTCAAGATAATATGGGCCTAACCCCATATTCCCAATATGCCTCAATGGGCGTGTAACGGGTTCCTTACTATTGCAAATAACGATTCCATTAAAAAATATATATTTAAATAAAACGTTGTCTTGTTTTGCAGCGGCGTACTCCGTTCAACCTAGACACAGGTCCGTCGGTTATACTAGGGCCAATGTCCAAATATAAAAGACTTTGTGATCTAGTTTATATGTTTTGATTTCACGTATGTCACGGGTTGCCTCCCCTTGCTCTGCAGTAGTAGTCCAACAGTGGCCAAATCCTAGAGTATCTAATGTGGGTCTTCAAAGGTGTCTACCTTCGCACAAGATTACTCTTGGCAGAGTTGTAGATAGAAGGATAATGATGCTTCTACCTCGAGGGAATGTTCACAAGATATTTCAGAAGTCAATTATTTGGAAATGAAAACAATATATATATCCTAATTATAACCCATCAGAGGTTGAACAGAATATTTTTCTTCAATAATTTAAAAAAAAAAAAGAAGTCAAGAACAATGCTGAATGAGTCTTAGCACGTTAACTTTTTATCTGAATAGCCGCCTTTTGTAATGATGGAAATAAATGATTTTGCTCGTTCAAGCCTCCAGCTGATTTAATTCAGCGACATTTCTTTTATTAGTTCGATATATATACTGAAGCACATTAAAAATGCACCACTATTATATATGCTGATGCCGAGAAGGTGGGAAAAAAAGTGTGGGAATGGATTTTCCCCGTGTTTGTCATGAGGTAGAGAGCGAATGGCTGCTGGAATGGAAAGTGCATGATTCAACCCACGGGTTTGTGAACAGACTACATGAAAACAATGAAAGTTACACGTGCAACACGATTCCCAACAGCTATGACCCTCAAAATGTGTACGCGTTGTGGCAGTATACTCGGTATAAAAAGGCCGTTGAGACAAAACACCCAGTACATGTGCTTGAAATGCCACGACTATCTGAAAACGTCCGCCAACGAGCCATTGGTATGTTGGAGACCGGAATGAGCTCGCGGGCCATTGCCAGAAGGATGAATTGCCACCACATCACTATTGTACGTCTCAATGAACGTTACGGAACCACTGGCATACTGTGCTGAGTCACCTAAGGAATCGTTCTCTCCCGGCAAGTCAAACAGCAAGAGCAATAGTGGGTAGACGTGGGCAAGTCTCTCGAATGACAGTCATACGACGACTCAGAGATACAGGCCTTACTGCAAGACGACCTTATGTTGGGCCAAACTTACCTCACAGACATCGTCAGCAGCGCTGCAATGGGCAGAGCAACATGCCAGATGGACTAGACTGCAGTGGAATGCTGTCTTATTCATAGACGAGAGCAGATTCAACATATCCTTTGCTGATGGACGTATGCGGATTTGGCGATGGTGTGGAGAGCGTTTTGCAGATTGCTGTGTTCATCAGCACAACCGATTTGGAGGTTGCAGTATTCACATTTGGGGAGGATTCACTTTTCACCATCGCTTGCCTCTTCACGTCTTCCGTGGAAATGTTAATGCTGTGACATATCGAGATGAGGTTCTGGATGCATTGGTTGCTCCTGCGTTCACAAATTATCCAGATTTGCAGCTTCTCCAGCAGGATAACGCACGTGCGCACACCGCATGCATTACGCAGCAATATCTACAGCAGCAGAACATTGTGACGATTGATTGGCCTGCCCTATCACCAGACATGTCCCCTATAGAACATCTGTGGGACGAACTTGGACGCATAGTCTACAGGCAAGGTTCTGCAGCTAGTCTGCAACAGCTCGAAGCTGCTCTTACACGTGAATGGGACTTGATTCCCCGGAATTTCCTTCAGAGACTTGTGCGTTCCATGCGGAGCCGCTGCCAAGCTTGTTTGCAAGCACACGGTGGACATACCAGATATTGAGGATAGTGTGAATGAATTTTTTTATTGGTTGCATTTCTGGTTTTCTCCCTTGCCTGCACAGAATGCAATGAATTTCATAACAATCAAATGTACAAATTAATGACCAGCATGGATTCATAGAAAAATGAATAAAGATTCCAAATATGTAAACTTGTAAACACTTATATTTACATTTCACACTCTGTTCCTGGATTTTACAGGTGGTGCGTTTTTGATGTGCTTCAGTATATATCGAGCTAATAAAAGAAATTTCGCTGAATTAAATCAGCTGGAGGCTTGAACGGGCAAAATCATTTATTTCCATCTTCACAAAAGGCGGCGGGTCAGATAAAAAGTTAACGTGCTAAGACTCATTCAGCATTGTTCTTGACTTCTTTTTTTTTCTTTTTAAATTAATGAAGAAAAATATGTTGTTCAACCTCTGATGGGTTATAATTAGGATATATATTGTTTTCAATTCCAAATAATTGACCTGTATTATATATATATATATATATATATATATATATACTAGAGGTTATGGATCATACATATGCCTTTCTCTCTGTAATGATTAATTCAACTATGAATTTATCAAAATCAACATTTACAAATTTAATGCTCAAATACTTACCTACTTACTTAGTCGTTCCTCTTCTACCGTGAGGTGTAGAGGTTTGTAAGAGAGAGCGCTATACTATTCTATCGGCTGTCTTCCTTCTGGCCTGGTTCCATTCTAGTCCTCGGTCCTTCAAAGATTGTCTAATGTTGTCTTCACAGCATACTTTGGGTCGTCCTGGAGGTCTGGATCCCTGGCTCTTAGTTTCCAATGCTTGCCGTGGTAGCCGATCTTCTCCCATTCTGCAGACATGGCCAAAACTTCTCAGTTGGGACTGTTCTACTTGGGTCTGCAGGGGTTGGGTTTTTAAGCCTTGACATATCGTCTGGTTGCGGACCATGTCTTTTCTTGTTACTTCAACCACCTTCCTCAGATACCTCATTTCTGAGGTTTGGATCTGGCTTTTGTGGATTGTAGTCATTGCCCATGACTCGTATCCATACGTCAAGACTGGGACATAGGTGGAGCGGTATACAGCCATCTTTGTCTTCTTACCAACTTTTGCTGTGGAATCCTCTATTTATGGCTTGAAAACGTCTCCAAGCTGCTGCTCTTCGGGTAGCCAACTCTTCTTTGATGCCTCCCTTCCGGTCTGTGACAGCTGCGAGGTATTTAAAGTGGTCGACCTTCTCCAGGACCTGGTCTCCCAGCTTAATCTGATGTCTTTTTTCCTCTCGTGATATCATCATTGTTTTTGTTTTCTAGCTGCTTATGATCATCTCTCTTCTCCAGTTCTTCCTTCGAGACTTGCAGGTTGGATTGAAGATGTGCCTCTGATTTCGCAATCAGCAAATGCCAGTTCTGAAATTCAGACCTGTCTCATCTTCCAGTACCACACTGAATACTTTCCTGTACTCTCCTTATATGCCTTGATGACATCATCCATGTCGTGGTTGAGTTAGAGTGTAGAGTATTTGTCGAGTTGGACAACTGTAGTGAAATCGACAAGGGATAGTGGACTGACAGAGTTATAGATTACACACACAGAAAGGTGTAAATAGGAGATGGACTTGAGACAACCTGGAAGAAGATTTACCAAAATGATCTCTCTCTCCAAGCCTCAACTCACTTATGTCTGTCTAAGCACCTCCTGCTCTCTCTCTTTTCTCTTATCATACATAGAGATTATAGTAAAGAGCTAAAAAATACAAATATGGATGGAAAGGTCGTGAACAGCGCATTAATAAATGTGTAAAATTTATTAAAGAAGAAAAGCATGAAAATAATGCATATCATCACAACAACATAAAATTACATCAATAATCAAATATTCATCAATAATCCTATACACCAACAACCACACACACACAGATCACCATTCATAAAACCTGTAGAACACAAAGAGATAAGTAATCGAGTGACAGTCCTTCGGTTTTCGGGGACCAGCTGAAGTAACTCCAGTAAGTGGTGTTTTCGTATATATCCCCCATCGGTGATGGAATTAACCTGAATAACATCATTGTATAGGCGCTATCGTTGGTGACCCCCCCTACTGGCGCGAGTTGGGCTGGAACTCTGTCCATAGATGGCTGCTCATACGTGCGAGGTTTTAAGTATCCAGGAAATACACCAGAAGAAGTCACTTGAGGACAAAGAGACCCAGGCGCGCTTATCCGGCGCAAGGCTCCGCTTGGCTGTAAATCCTGTTTAAACTGGTTTGGCTGTGGTTTGCTGAGTGCCCCGTTTAGGCACAACAAAGGCGGGTGATATGGAATTCTGCTATAGGCATGCTGAGCGGGTTTGATATTCTGGAAGCCGCAATGCTCTGGCTGGTAATCCAATAGGCGAGTAGAGAACTACTACTGCGTTTGGCGATTCCAGATTTAGCGTTGGCTCCGTTGCACTGCGTGAGCTTAACTTGGCGTTGACAAAAAGGGGTTTTGATTCAGGAACGGGGTGTGACGATTCGTGACGCTAGCGGTATTCAGAACCCTCTAGATCGAAGAGAATATTTCGTTCTTCGCCTAACTGGAATCTGCTCTCGCGAGTCGGTCTCCCTGAAACCCGAAAAATGACTAGGACATAGGCAAACACATTCTAGTACTGTGTTAAAGTTTGCCTTATCTCATGATGATCATCTACGAGCCAGGAAAATCTACGAATGTCTTTGTCTATTAAAACCAGTCTACTCTTATAGATCACAAGGGACGCTCCCCCCGAATACCTGGCGTGCGTATTTCTACAGAAGTTCGGCGAAAGACGTAATCTAGAGTAAGACAAAAGAAATCGTGCGAAAGTTCCCCAGGCCTCAAAGGGTACCAGCCGCTCGTCATCAAACGTTTTAAAGCGACCAGAGAAATTCCCCTGTTGGGACCACAGAGGGTACCCGCCGCTAACGAATCGTTTCTTTCACAGAAACAGTCTTGGCTCGTTCTAACACTTAAAGCGGACCCGAGAAATGTTTCTCTGGTCGAACAGGTGCGTTTAGATAACATTACGTCTAGCGTTAGCTGACCGCAGCTGGCCAGCGTAAACAACCTCGGGTGGGGTTTGAGAGGGTGAGAAAGTTTGGCCACAAAGGTAGAAAAGGAAAGAAAAAGAAAATACCAAATGTCTCGGAAAACAGAACATTTAAAGGAGTAATCAAATTATGGACAAGATGGTAAAATAAATTATCTTTCACGTGACAAGTGCCCCCCCTTTTAAAGTTCGAGGAATACGGACAAAAATGACAGTAATTTATCTTTTCCATCGTCTTTTGTTACCTGTCATTGGAACATCCTATACTCATAAACCAAATACGTTTCCAATTTATGTCTGTCTGTATGACTAGCTCCGAGTTCATTTCTTTTCTTCCCTCTGTCTAATAGACGTTCAGCGAATGGGATTTTGCGAGGCCACTGAACACTGACATAATCTGTTTCCGTGTGAACATGACCTTCCTTCCCCAATTTGCTTTGTCTGTCCATGGTCCGGAAAATTATCCGCACCTGTTGTGAGTTTCGGCCCCGCCTGAACTCACTGGCCACTGCGTAGATAATCCGCCTGTTACATGCAGTGTAATCGTTGCTGGACTCGGGCTGTTTAATTTCCGTTATGGGTTTACCTGTCGCGGACTTGAATAACCCTGTATAGCTGCAGTCTATAGGGACTTTTCGCGCGCGTGTAACCCTAGTTGGTAAATAAAGCCGTTCGTTGGCCGAAGAAATGCTAGCATTTTCCTTCTGCCTCTCCACACCTACTCCACTGTTTCGGCGGGAGCATTGATCAATCTTCAGACCTGTGCCGTCTAAAGGCGGGTCTGGAGCTTTCCTTGCCTTGCCAGTCACAACTCTGGCTTGGTCAACGGAAATGATCAAGTTGTTCTGTAATGGCCTGGCAGAGGCGACTACTTTGCTGTCCATCAGTGGGGTTGAGACCACTGGAATAATGCGATTTGAATGAGAAAACTCTGCTGCCTGAAGCAAAGAGTAATCGATCGCATTCTGGGGTTCTACTAAATCATAACAGATCTCCGTAGCTTCTATCCGTGAAGACAGATAGGTAATATCTGCTAGTTGCAGAGTTTGTTGAGTCGCTTTCCCATTACTAGCATGACGTGAGCCAAGGCTCTCAACAATGGCTCCTTGTACAGTAGTAAGGCAGCTTTTCTCACTGTCTTCTGCCCTGAGAAGTGTGAAAGACTCAAATGGAATACCAGGGATCTCTTCGCCTGGAACCCTGTGTCCATCATAAACGTCAACTTTGCCCTCCCCTGAGGAAGTTACTGGCGTCAGTTGAACTTTGTCCTGCAATGCGAGATCCACTTCCTGGTTGACAGGCCCCGCAGACTGCATGCAAAAGACTGGACGGTTTGAGATCCCGTTTGATCGCGAAGTGCCCGAGAGAAAACTCTCGGTGTGTTTTTCCAAAGTTCCTTGGAACGGTTTGGAAAGTTTAACCCTTTTAGCAGGCGACTTATTCTTGCACCTTTTAAGCTCAGGGTGATAAGAGGAGCGGCGCCTCCATTCTACGATCGTTGAGTTGGAGGGATACGCCTCTGCATATGGTTTTTTCGCTGTCCGGCCGGGAATCTAGCGAAATATAACGTGATAGGGTGTGGCTCCCTTTTCTCGACGTCACGTGTCGGTTAGGTGCTGCTCGGTCTGGAGCGTGAGAGGCTCGGGGTTCGCCGCTTGCCAGACGGGAACAATCCGTATTACAATGCTTGTTAGCACCTCTCTCACCTTTGAGCAGTTTCCATGCCTGAGAACGTTGCGTAATTTTCCCCGTGGCCTTAGGTCTGCTATCCCGACGTAAATTCTTTCCTTGTTTGGGCTTCGGATCCAAGTCCAAAGGAAAGTCAATTTTCTGGAGTTGGGGTTCGGTTTTAGCAGGCAAGTTTTCTTTCATGGGCGCAAGGTTTGCAGGGGCGTTGACCGTTAAGGGCACAGTAGAAGGGGAAGTAGAGTGACTACATTTAGTATCTGTTTTCCACCCTCCGAATTTGGCTATCCAGTTCATTCATTCTGATTTGGTGTAGCCTGCTCCTTTCTTGGCTTTCTCTGTCCCTTTCTTGGCGCTCTATTTCCCATTGCTTGTCCCGTTCTTGTTGCTCCATTTCCAATTTCTTGTCCCGTTCTTGTCTTTGCTTTTCCCTTTGCTTCTCATCTTCTATCACTTCTTCTACATACTGTCGGGTGAATGCTTCACTCTCCCCAGTTTGTTTACAGGACCATGCTAAGATTAAACGGCTGTCAAACCAATTGTCTACCTCGTATTGATCCTGCAGGCTTACTGCAAATTCTAGAAAGGGCTGGATTTCGCTATCCTTGTACTCCATGTACTTAGCTACCTCGAGGGCAATCCTATGCACTTTATCTAGATCGGCCATTATATCAGGGTGAGCAAACACTATAGAAGAATAGAACCTAGAGATCTTAGTTACCTATTCCACTAGGTGCTGATTAACTTAATAATCAATAAAATCTAGGCTAGCCTGGGAACTTTAAAAAACAAGAAAATTTGTAGCTACTCTGATCGACAAGCAAAAACCCCAAAAAAACTCCAAAAAATGTAAGTGATGTAAAACTTACTATCACTTCACCCCAGTTCTGTCAGTACTAAGCTATTGAGAGGATTGGTTACTATCGTCCGAATCAACACCCTCCCTTGGTACAGATGCAAGCTAGTAACTGACTATCTGTAGCTTCTTATCTCAGATTAAAGAGCTACTCCTGAAAAAATATTAACCCTTAAAAATTTTTTTTTCTGACTTTTACAACAATAGTCGTCAGATTTGTCAACCAAAAACTCAGCAATGATACCATCAACCTTTACCAGCTGTCTCATGTGTAGCATGAACAATAAATGTAACTTAATATTTATGATTGCTGTGGAGAAAAAAACGCTTTTCCGACTTCCACCCAAAAGAAATAGTTCGATATGTCTAGGGGAAAGAAATTCCTATAATCTGCCGAACACTAAACTCTAAGAATCAAGATAGAATCTTGTGAGAGATTCATCCTCGGATCGAGCACATGTTAAATGTCGTACTAGATGGGTTCTAGAATCTCGGACGGGCTCCCATTTGTCGTCGTATAGAGTTCTAGAATCTCGGACGAGCCAAACCATTTGTTGTGGGCTGATGGGTTCCAGAATCTCGGACGAGCCAAACCATTTGTCGTGGTTGAGTTAGAGTGTAGAGTATTTGTCGAGTTGGACAACTGTAGTGAAATCGACAAGGGATAGTGGACTGACAGAGTTATAGATTACACACACAGAAAGGTGTAAATAGGAGATGGACTTGAGACAACCTGGAAGAAGATTTACCAAAATGATCTCTCTCTCCAAGCCTCAACTCACTTATGTCTGTCTAAGCACCTCCTGCTCTCTCTCTCTTTTCTCTTATCATACATAGAGATTATAGTAAAGAGCTAAAAAATACAAATATGGATGGAAAGGTCGTGAACAGCGCATTAATAAATGTGTAAAATTTATTAAAGAAGAAAAGCATGAAAATAATGCATATCATCACAACAACATAAAATTACATCAATAATCAAATATTCATCAATAATCCTATACACCAACAACCACACACACACAGATCACCATTCATAAAACCTGTAGAACACAAAGAGATAAATAATCGAGTGACAGTCCTTCGGTTTTCGGGGACCAGCTGAAGTAACTCCAGTAAGTGGTGTTTTCGTATATATCCCTCATCGGTGATGGAATTAACCTGAATAACATCACTGTATAGGCGCTATCGTTGGTGACCCCCCCCCCCCTACTGGCGCGAGTTGGGCTGGAACTCTGTCCATAGATGGCTGCTCATACGGGCGAGGTTTTAAGTATCCAGGAAATACACCAGAAGAAGTCACTTGAGGACAAAGAGACCCAGGCGCGCTTATCCGGCGCAAGGCTCCGCTTGGCTGTAAATCCTGTTTAAACTGGTTTGGCTGTGGTTTGCTGAGTGCCCCGTTTAGGCACAACAAAGGCGGGTGATATGGAATTCTGCTATAGGCATGCTGAGCGGGTTTGATATTCTGGAAGCCGCAATGCTCTGGCTGGTAATCCAATAGGCGAGTAGAGAACTACTACTGCGTTTGGCGATTCCAGATTTAGCGTTGGCTCCGTTGCACTGCGTGAGCTTAACTTGGCGTTGACAAAAAGGGGTTTTGATTCAGGAACGGGGTGTGACGATTCGTGACGCTAGCGGTATTCAGAACCCTCTAGATCGAAGAGAATATTTCGTTCTTCGCCTGACTGGAATCTGCTCTCGCGAGTCGGTCTCCCTGAAACCCGAAAAATGACTAGGACATAGGCAAACACATTCTAGTACTGTGTTAAAGTTTGCCTTATCTCATGATGATCATCTACGAGCCAGGAAAATCTACGAATGTCTTTGTCTATTCAAACCAGTCTACTCTTATAGATCACAAGGGACGCTCCCCCCGAACACCTGGCGTGCGTATTTCTACAGAAGTTCGGCGAAAGACGTAATCTAGAGTAAGACAAAAGAAATCGTGCGAAAGTTCCCCAGGCCTCAAAGGGTACCAGCCGCTCGTCATCAAACGTTTTAAAGCGACCAGAGAAATTCCCCTGTTGGGACCACAGAGGGTACCCGCCGCTAACGAACCGTTTCTTTCACAGAAATCGTCTTGGCTCGTTCTAACACTTAAAGCGGACCCGAGAAATGTTTCTCTGGTCGAACAGGTGCGTTTAGATAACATTACGTCTAGCGTTAGCTGACCGCAGCTGGCCAGCGTAAACAACCTCGGGTGGGGTTTGAGAGGGTGAGAAAGTTTGGCCACAAAGGTAGAAAAGGAAAGAAAAAGAAAATACCAAATGTCTCGGAAAACAGAACATTTAAAGGAGTAATCAAATTATGGACAAGATGGTAAAATAAATTATCTTTCACGTGACAATCCATGAGGATTATGAAATGATAAGGTGACAGGATATTACCTTGTCTTACATCAGTAATCATGAGAAATTATGGTTCATCATAGATCTCGGTTTGGGAGATGAAAATATAGTCTTTTGAGGTGGCCTGCTAAACTTATAACTGATTCTGGAGGTAACCGCATCCGGTCAAGGCAGGAATCTTCACCATCCGTGGGATGTAGTTTTCACGTATCGATCTCAAGCTTGGAACCACAGACTAGTCCAGCTGGTAACGTGGGTAGAACCTCAAATGGTCTCTGCAATCCGTACCGCCAACCTGGTAACTAGGCAAATCTTAGACGCCTTGCTCAGGTAAATAGTCTTGGCAACTTAACACAGATGCCTCGAACATACATCTGGGATATTATTTCTCATTCTAGATTCCTATGTGACTTGTGAGTAGTTTCTGTACGAGTCCGGTCCCGTATTAATATTGGCGAGTTTTTTTTCTTCCAGTGGATAAAAGTTGCTCTAATACGTTTTCCCGTTCCTAAAAATTCAGAATCCTGACTTTATTCTTTCCTGTGGCAAGGTCCTAAATGTCTACTTGGGACGATTTCTGGAATGCAGTGTCGTATGCTAGATGTTCAGCGTTATATCGTAGCTCTCGGCCTACGCTTCCTGCACGGCGTTCTGACAGATCTTCCAATCGCGTGGTTGTTTACTGGCTCTTAAAATGTTAGCCAATACATTCAAAGCTCATATTATGAAAACTTTTCCTCATGTAGTATTCTGTATGACTCATGCGTTTGAAAATTTCAAACAGTCATCCTCCGTATATGGAGTTGCTATATCCGACAAATGTTGTCAATGTTTACGTTACAACTTCTTACATTTTTCCTGTCGAGTCGGAAGTAATTATGCAATCTTAGCAAACACTTCGTGCTCGCATTTACCTGGAGTCAATGTGGCATTATCACGTTTTAGTGACTCACTTGATCTCTCAGGGATGGGCGATACCCTTGTCTGGCCCTGTCATGCATCGAAGCGTGAAACGTGAACAATAACAGTAGGGGAAAAGAGAGTGCTAACAACAGAATAATACACATAATTCAGTACGCACAACAAATGTAGTTCATTACTGCCGGTGAGGAGAAGAGATCGCACAATTGTTGTCACAACGTATACGATTATTCTGAAAGAGTCACAACTATAATTTTGCAAGTACAAGTTGGATTTAATAATAAAATACAAAATACTCTCATAAAAAGTGATTATTTTCATGTAGATTTTAAAGAGTGCGTAATAATTTAAATTATGACAGCCAATACTCATAAATCTGCTATAATTGTGTTTTAAAAAAAAAATAAAAAAATAAACTCGAAGTTACTGTGAAGTTTGAATTTAATGTTTATGTCTGAGATCATGATTGCGCTATCCGGTTTCCACACTTAGCAATAAAAATACTTATTAAGTTACACCTCCTCAGATGTTGGTGCAGTTTTACTAACTCAGTTTGCGAAACAGCAGCTAACGAAACAAATGAGATGTGTTCCGAGGCATCAAATGAGCACCTTTTGCACGTTTCACCTACGACTCGCAATGTAAAAGCATTCCAAAGGTCAGGAACAATAACAAACAGGCACATAATTTAGCTTCACCTACAACTGGTGGAAACGCTCACCTACAACTGGTGGAAACGCTATGCCACTGGTTGCGTGTGAGTGTGTGTGTGTATGTGCGTGGTATGTATGGAAATGTGTGCGCTGCAGACGGCAAGATTTACAACAACAACGAATCTTGTGTACAAAATAATGAAAGTGAAAATCGTAAAATCTCAAAACATGATCATTTAATCATGGCAAAGTTTTTTTTTTTTTTAAACTGAAGCTACGCCCTCTGTACAAGGCTTTGACATAACCAACAGCCAGCAAGAGTGCTATCTGCAAGAATGGGACAAGAATAACACGCCGATTCCCGATAAATCACTTCTCTTGGTACAGCTTGAAATGCATTGATAAAAAAGGTGAAATTTAGGAGAGAGGGAGAGAGCCAGGGAGAGAACTGTTGACAGAAGCTATACACACAATTTATGCATATCGTTTGACGTAGCAAAGAATGTAGAAGAAAACATATTTATAGACGCTCCCTGTAAAGAGCAATGACACAGGGGACAATCTGATCATCAGAAGTTTCACCAATCAAAAGTCAAGTCTTTCATCACTTTAACTTCATTATTATGTCAGAGTAACTGGCCCACGTGAACCGCGTCTTCAAATTGTCATTCCCCCCCCACCTCCAATATCTAAGAAAAGGAAAACCACAGCACATTAGTTGGTTCTGCGAACTTGAGGTGGTAGGAAACTAGCAATTTAGTTGTGTATAAGAGTTCCCATCGTGCATTAAGTTTATTCCACAGCTACCACTGAAGCTTCTTGGCTGTTACATCAAGGTTTCATAGAACTTGAATGTTATATCAGGGCAGTCAGCGACCCATAGCTGACTGCTTGCGTCAGGGTCAGCGAACCAGAGCTGACCAAGACCCTACTCCACCTCCAAGTGGTGGTCCTGGAAACAGGCTGCATCACTGAAGTCTGGCTGAGAGAGTAGGGATCGAAGTGGGAAGGCAAACCCGGTCCTAAAAAATGCCGTGCCGAAGTCGGATGTGTCGGGCCGAAAGGCGCAGATATCGCAGCTTTGCTGAAAACGGCGACACAACGCAGCCAACGTCCTTTTCAGGACGAACGCAGAAGAAGAAGAAGATATCAGGGCGAATTGTTTCAGTGAGTCATATACTTAAGTGGAGAGTGCTTCTGTAGCTATTATTTTTACTATGAGTGACGTCTGTCTAGAATCAGTGGCCAAGTCATTGTATCCGTCTGTTCTGATAATCTACTTCATCAAGTCAGGATTCTAATGACACGCAGGCGTTATAAATGATGTGATGATGCAAATGGTAGACTTCCAGACTTTTTGACGATACTTTTAGTTTTTCTTTCACATTTCCGCTCCACTGATGCCGTAAAGTGTAACGAGAAGTTAAAGTTTCCTTACTTGAGCCACGTGTGTCTTATTGGCTCCTGGAAGCTCGTGTTGTTGTAGGATTTCAATGCTGTTGTCTATCCTTCTGTCTCTAGGTCTTCCCCGTGCCCTGAAACCAGATCTTCTAATATCGTAGACACTTAGTGGCAGTGTATACAGTTCCACTATCAAGAAATGTCCAAACCACCTAACTTTCTGTATACTTTATGCAAGATGTTGTTCATTAAATTGTTCTGATTCCATCATTTCTCATTATGTCTCTCCAGGTAACATTACTGGCTTTTCTTAAGCATCTCCTCTCAAGGGATGTGAAAGTCAGGAACTGTGTTTGACACTGATAGTAACGAGTTGGTTAGAATATATTCTTCATTACCTGACGTTTAGTTTCCGTACTGATATTCTGATGTCTGACTTGTCTTGTCTTTGATCCACCATCAATGAGCGTTAACTCCTGATGATCCTGGTGTTTGAGTGGAAGTAACAGTTGGTACGTCACTGCAATGGCTTTTTCACATCCCGCTTTAATTGTATATGTCAAGCCTCCATTATCTGTGAAGATGATTACTGGGTACTTGAACTCTTCAACCTGTTTAAGCTTGATGTTGTTGACATGTTTGTTAAATAGGCCTGGTGATCTGCTGATCTTCATAGTTTTTGTCTTTTATATGCTGATCTTTTTGTTGTATTCTCCACAGGTGAATTAAGTGCATTTGTATGAGTTTGTAATTTGTTTTTATCTTTATACATAAGGCTTTGGTCATCCGCAAAAAGTAACTCATTCAGTGGTTTGTATTTTCACCTTTTGGGTTCACGTCGTCTTCTGTGTTTACTTCGGATGTTGATTTGTCCATATACGTGTCGAAGAGAGATGGTGATAGTACACAACCTTGTCAAACTCCTGTAGTTGTATCAAATGCATATGCTACTCTTACTACAATTCGGCATGTAAGGTTTTTTAATAGATGCCCTGTATTCCGCAGTCTTCTAATACTGACCAAAGTTTATTACTGTCCACTCTATCGAAGGCCTTTTCTAGATCTATAAATAATGTATTTAGTTGACTGTCATATTCGATTGTTCTTTCACTTAACTGTCTAAATAATAAATAATTCATACTGTACCATCACCGTCTGTACGGTGTACCAATTAATTATCGTTTTTATGTTTATATGTTTGTGTGTTTCAAGGCTTATGTTATATTGTTAAAGGTTGTGTTGATTAATCCTCGTTTTACATACAGCATGTTTGTTTATGTTTAAACATTGATTTTGTAACAACACATTTTTGTAGAAAGTACCATTAAATTATAAATCTATAGGTTTAATTTTATTGACCGTTTACATTTTTATTCCCGTGGGTGGGTAGGGCTGGTAGGGGCACAGTGCATTCCTTGGCCCAGGGCCTACAATGCTGTTAAGACGACCCTGGAATATCGTAAGAGAGACTAATATGAGACTGTACAAAAAGCTAGCAACCTGATCATGTCAAACAAATTGCTAAGAAAACTACCACTACTAATGTAAATAAATGTTTAAGTTCAAGCTTCTAGCCAGGAGACAGGCTACAGTGGTGGCTTGATACTCCATAACGCACAAACACGGGGATGATGACTAAACTGGACCTGAAAGCACAATCCAGAACAAGGAATTATAAACGACTTCTTGTAATTGCGGGAAAGACATCGTGAAAAACCGCATGGTTGTCGTGTTATTATTATCATATTTTTACAACCATTCATTGCAGTCTCCACAGAGACACCGTGAAATTACAGGTTTATTTGAATTACAAGTTTATCAGCAAACACATCGATCTTCTCCCTACTTCCAGAGATGTCTGATTTTGATTTTTTATTTTACAGGCATAGTTTTCCATTTTCGAGCTGAAATTCACATTTTCCAACGCAACATGGGAGATTTAACTTTAAAAAAAAAACAATAAAATTCCTTCCCACCAGAACTTTTTCCTAGCCGTGCTACCAATAATTTGCCATCACATGTAATGAATGAGTGAAGGAAATATGATCTTAATGTGTTGATGAAATTAAGCCAGTCCAAAATTGATCTGGGACAGAAAAACGAGCTCAAGTTATCGCGTATTCCATGCAACAGAAGTACGTTAACAGGTTTTGCGCTCGTGAATGTTTTGATTGTTTTTTTTTTTTTTTTTGAAACAGCGTGAAGGGAAATACGTACCTAGGACCGCGAAGTTACGTTTTAGAATTTAAAATTCGAGCTTTCTCGGCTGTGTTCAGCATTATGTACCGGTACCATAACTTGTTGTCGACTGAGAGGCGCGATATTCTTTAAAATATAAATTGGACATTGTTTTACAAATACATCCGGTGTTATCGTACTTAGAGTTTTAAGTCAGTCCTATTGTGTGGCTGTGAAACATGGAGAACAGCAAAAACAAGAACCAAAAAGCTACAGACTTTCATACATGGCTCCTTGCGTAGAATAGGATTGAAGTGGTAGGATTAGATCACTAGTGTGGGACTGATGACAAGAACCAAACAAATTTCAGTGCAGCAAGAGATGAGAAGACGCTGGAGATGAAAGGACGCACATTTAGGGAACCTGTTGATAGAAAGTATTACTAGGCAGCCCTTTTTCTGGAACCCCCACAGTATAAGAGTTATAAGAGACCAAAGAACCTCCACGGTATAAGGGTTATAAGAGACCAAAGAACCCCCACGGTATAAGAGACCAAAGAACCTCCACGATATAAGAGTTATCAGAGACCAAAGAACCTCCACGGTATAAGAGTTATCAGAGACCAAAGAACCTCCACGGTATAACAGTTATGAGAGACCAAAGAACCTCCACGGTATAAGAGTTATCAGAGACCAAAGAACCTCCACGGTATAAGAGTTATCAGAGACCAAAGAACCTCAACGGTATAAGAGTTATCAGAGACCAAAGAACCTCAACGGTATAAGAGTTATCAGAGACCGAAGAACCTCCACGGTATAAGAGTTATCAGAGACCAAAGAACTTCCCCGGTATAAGAGTTATCAGAGACTAAAGAACCCCAACGGTATAAGAGTTATCAAAGACCAAAGAACCTCAACGGTATAAGAGTTATCAGAGACCAAAGAACCTCAACGGTATAAGAGTTATCAGAGACCAAAGAACCTCCACGGTATAAGAGTTATCAGAGACCAAAGAACCTCAACGGTATAAGAGTTATCAGAGACCAAAGAACCTCAACGGTATAAGAGTTATCAGAGACCAAAGAACCTCAACAATGTAAGAGTTATCAGAGACCAAAGAACCTCAACGGTATAAGAGTTATCAGAGACCAAAGAACCTCAACGGTATAAGAGTTATCAGAGACCAAAGAACCTCAACGGTATAAGAGTTATCAGAGACGAAAGAACCTCAACGGTATAAGAGTTATCAGAGACCAAAGAACCTCAACGGTATAAGAGTTATCAGAGACCAAAGAGCCTCCACGGTATAAGAGTTATCAGAGACCAAAGAACCTCCATGGTATAAGAGTTATCAGAGACCAAAGAACCTCCACGGTATAAGAGTTATCAGAGACCAAAGAACCTCCACGGTATAAGAGTTATCAGAGACCAAAGAACCTCCACGGTATAAGAGTTATCAGAGACCAAAGAACCTCCACGGTATAAGAGTTATCAGAGACCAAAGAACCTCCACGGTATACGAGTTATCAGAGACCAAAGAACCTCCACGGTATAAGAGTTATCAGAGACCAAAGATCCTCCACGGTATAAGAGTTATCAGAGACCAAAGAACCTCCACGGTATAAGAGTTATCAGAGACCAAAGAACCTCCACGGTATAAGAGTTATCAGAGACCAAAGAACCTCCACGGTATAAGAGTTATCAGAGACCAAAAAACCTCCACGGTATAAGAGTTATCAGAGACCAAAGAACCTCCACGGTATAAGAGTTATCAGAGACCAAAGAACCTCCACGGTATAAGGGTTATCAGAGACCAAAGAACCTCCACGGTATAAAAGTTATCAGAGACCAAAGAACCTCCACGGTATAAGAGTTATCAGAGACCAAAGAACCTCCACGGTATAAGAGTTATCAGAGACCAAAGAACCTCCACGGTATAAGAGTTATCAGAGACCAAAGAACCTCCACGGTATAAAAATTATCAGAGACCAAAGAACCTCAACGGTATAAGAGTTAGCAGAGACCAAAGAACCTCCACGGTATAAGAGTTATCAGAGACCAAAGAACCTCCACGGTATAAGAGTTATCAGAGACCAAAGAACCTCCACGGTATAAGAGTTATCAGAGACCAAAGAACCTCCACGGTATAAGATTTATCAGAGACCAAAGAAACTCAACGGTATAAGAGTTATCAGAAACCAAAGAAACTCAACGGTATAAGAGTTATCAGAGACCAAAGAACCTCCACAGTATAAGAGTTATCATAGACCAAAGAACCTCCACGGAATAAGAGTTAGCAGAGACCTAAGAACCTCCACGGTATAAGAGTTAGCAGAGACCAAAGAACCTCAACGGTATAAGAGTTATCAGAGACCAAAGAACCTACACGGTATAAGAGTTATGAGAGACCAAAGAACCTCCACGGTATAAGAGTTATCAGAGACCAAAGAACCTCCACGGTATAAGAGTTATCAGAGACCAAAGAACCTCCACGGTACAAGAGTTATCAGAGACCAAAGAACCTCCACGGTACAAGAGTTATCAGAGACCAAAGAACCTCCACGGTATAAGAGTTATCAGAGACCAAAGAACCTCCACGGTATAAGAGTTATCAGAGACCAAAGAACCTCCACGGTATAAGAGTTATCAGAGACCAAAGAACCTCCACGGTATAAGAGTTATCAGAGACCAAAGAACCTACACGGTATAAGAGTTATCAGAGACCAAAGAACCTCCACGGTATAAGAGTTATGAGAGACCAAAGAACCTCCACGGTATAAGAGTTATCAGAGACCAAAGAACCTCCACGGTACAAGAGTTACCAGAGACCAAAGAACCTCCACGGTACAAGAGTTATCAGAGATCAAAGAACCTCCACGGTATAAGAGTTATCAGAGACCAAAGAACCTCCACGGTATAAGAGTTATCAGAGACCAAAGAACCTCCACGGTATAAGAGTTATCAGAGACCAAAGAACCTCCACGGTATAAGAGTTATCAGAGACCAAAGAACCTCAACGGTATAAGAGTTATCAGAGACCAAAGAACCTCCACGGTATAAGAGTTATCAGAGACCAAAGAACCTCCACGGTATAAGAGTTATCAGAGACCAAAGAACCTCCACGGTATAAGAGTTATCAGAGACCAAAGAACCTCCACGGTATAAGAGTTATCAGAGACCAAAGAACCTCCACGGTATAAGAGTTATCAGAGACCAAAGAACCTCCACGGTATAAGAGTTATCAGAGACCAAAGAACCTCCACGGTATAAGAGTTATCAGAGACCAAAGAACCTCCACGGTATAAGAGTTATCAGAGACCAAAGAACCTCCACGGTATAAGAGTTATCAGAGACCAAAGAACCTCCACGGTATAAGAGTTATCAGAGACCAAAGAACCTCCACGGTATAAGAGTTATCAGAGACCAAAGAACCTCCACGGTATAAGAGTTATCAGAGACCAAAGAACCTCCACGGTATAAGAGTTATCAGAGACCAAAGAACCTCCACGGTATAAGAGTTATCAGAGACCAAAGAACCTCCACGGTATAAGAGTTATCAGAGACCAAAGAACCTCAACGGTATAAGAGTTATCAGAGACCAAAGAACCTCCACGGTATAAGAGTTATCAGAGACCAAAGAACCTCCACGGTATAAGAGTTATCAGAGACCAAAGAACCTCCACGGTATAAGAGTTATCAGAGACCAAAGAACCTCCACGGTATAAGAACCTCCACGGTATAAGAGTTATCAGAGACCAAAGAACCTCCACGGTATAAGAGTTATCAGAGACCAAAGAACCTCCACGGTATAAGAGTTATCAGAGACCAAAGAACCTCCACGGTATAAGAGTTATCAGAGACCAAAGAACCTCCACGGTATAAGAGTTATCAGAGACCAAAGAACCTCCACGGTATAAGAGTTATCAGAGACCAAAGAACCTCCACGGTATAAGAGTTATCAGAGACCAAAGAACCTCCACGGTATAAGAGTTATCAGAGACCAAAGAACCTCCACGGTATAAGAGTTATCAGAGACCAAAGAACCTCCACGGTATAAGAGTTATCAGAGACCAAAGAACCTCCACGGTATAAGAGTTATCAGAGACCAAAGAACCTCCACGGTATAAGAGTTATCAGAGACCAAAGAACCTCCACGGTATAAGAGTTATCAGAGACCAAAGAACCTCCACGGTATAAGAGTTATCAGAGACCAAAGAACCTCCACGGTATAAGAGTTATCAGAGACCAAAGAACCTCCACGGTATAAGAGTTATCAGAGACCAAAGAACCTCCACGGTATAAGAGTTATCAGAGACCGAAGAACCTCCACGGCATAAGAGTTATCGGAGACCAAAGAACCTCCACGGTATAAGAGTTATCAGAGACCAAAGAACCTCCACGGTATAAGAGTTATCAGAGACCAAAGAACCTCCACGGTATAAGAGTTATCAGAGACCAAAGAACCTCCACGGTATAAGAGTTATCAGAGACCAAAGAACCTCCACGGTATAAGAGTTATCAGAGACCAAAGAACCTCCACGGTATAAGAGTTATCAGAGACCAAAGACCCCCACGGTAAAAGAGTTTAGAGAGACCAAAGAACCGCCACGGTATAAGAGTTATCAGAGACCAAAGAACCTCCACGGTATAAGAGTTATCAGAGACCAAAGAACCTCCACGGTATAAGAGTTATCAGAGACCAAAGAACCTCCACGGTATAAGAGTTATCAGAGACCAAAGAACCTCCACGGTATAAGAGTTATCAGAGACCAAAGAACCTCCACGGCATAAGGTTATATCCACGGTATAAGAGTTATCAGAGACCAAAGAACCTCCACGGTATAAGAGTTATCAGAGACCAAAGAACCTCCACGGTATAAGAGTTATCAGAGACCAAAGAACCTCCACGGTATAAGAGTTATCAGAGACCAAAGAACCTCCACGGTATAAGAGTTATCAGAGACCAAAGAACCTCCACGGTATAAGAGTTATCAGAGACCAAAGAACCTCCACGGTATAAGAGTTATCAGAGACCAAAGAACCTCCACGGTATAAGAGTTATCAGAGACCAAAGAACCTCCACGGTATAAGAGTTATCAGAGACCAAAGAACCTCCACGGTATAAGAGTTATCAGAGACCAAAGAACCTCCACGGTATAAGAGTTATCAGAGACCAAAGAACCTCCACGGTATAAGAGTTATCAGAGACCAAAGAACCTCCACGGTATAAGAGTTATCAGAGACCAAAGAACCTCCACGGTATAAGAGTTATCAGAGACCAAAGAACCTCCACGGTATAAGAGTTATCAGAGACCAAAGAACCTCCACGGTATAAGAGTTATCAGAGACCAAAGAACCTCCACGGTATAAGAGTTATCAGAGACCAAAGAACCTCCACGGTATAAGAGTTATCAGAGACCAAAGAACCTCCACGGTATAAGAGTTATCAGAGACCAAAGAACCTCCACGGTATAAGAGTTATCAGAGACCAAAGAACCTCCACGGTATAAGAGTTATCAGAGACCAAAGAACCTCCACGGTATAAGAGTTATCAGAGACCAAAGAACCTCCACGGTATAAGAGTTATCAGAGACCAAAGAACCTCCACGGTATAAGAATTATCAGAGACCAAAGAACCTTGACGGTATAAGAGTTATCAGAGACTAAAGAACCTCAACGGTATAAGAGTTATCAGAGACCAAAGAACCTCCACGGTATAAGAGTTATCAGAGACCAAAGAACCTCCACGGTATAAGAGTTATCAGAGACCAAAGAACTTCCACGGTATTATAGTTATCAGAGACCAAAGAACCTCCACGGTATAAGAGTTATGAGAGACCAAAGAACCTCCACGGTATAAGAGTTATCAGAGACCAATGAACCTCCACGGTATAAGAGTTATCAGAGACCAAAGAACCTCCACGGTATAAGAGTTATCAGAGACCAAAGAACCTCAATGGTATAAGAGTTATCAGAGACCAAAGAACCTCAACGGTATAAGAGTTATCAGAGACCAAAGAACCTCAACGGTATAAGAGTTATCAGAGACCAAAGAACCTCCACGGTATAAGAGTTATCAGAGACCAAAGAACTTCCACGGTATTATAGTTATCAGAGACCAAAGAACCTCCACGGTATAAGAGTTATGAATCAGAGACCAAAGAACCTCCACGGTATAAGAGTTATGAGAGACCAAAGAACCTCCACGGTATAAGAGTTATCAGAGACCAAAGAACCTCAACGATATAAGAGTTATCAGAGACCAAAGAACCTCAACGGTATAAGAGTTATCAGAGACCAAAGATCCTCCACGGTATAAGAGTTATCAGAGACCAAAGAACCTCCACGGTATAACAGTTATCAGAGACCAAAGAACCTCCACGGTATAAGAGTTATCAGAGACCAAAGAACCTCCACTGTATAAGAGTTATCAGAGACCAAAGAACCTCCACGGTATAAGAGTTATCAGAGACCAAAGAACCTCAACGGTATAAGAGTTATCAGAGACCAAAGAACCTCAACGGTATAAGAGTTATCAGAGACCAAAGAACCTCCACGGTATAAGAGTTATCAGAGACCAAAGAACCTCCACGGTATAAGAGTTATCAGAGACCAAAGAACCTCCACGGTATAAGAGTTATCAGAGACCAAAGAACCTCCACGGTATAAGAGTTATCAGAGACCAAAGAACCTCCACGGTATAAGAGTTATCAGAGACCAAAGAACCTCCACGGTATAAGAGTTATCAGAGACCAAAGAACCTCCACGGTATAAGAGTTATCAGAGACCAAAGAACCTCCACGGTATAAGTTATCAGAGACCAAAGAACCTCCACGGTATAAGAGTTATCAGAGACCAAAGAACCTCCACGGTATAAGAGTTATCAGAGACCAAAGAACCTCCACGGTATAACAGTTATGAGAAACCAAAGAACCTCCACGGTATAAGAGTTATCAGAGACCAAAGAACCTCCACTGTATAAGAGTTATCAGAGACCAAAGAACCTCAACGGTATAAGAGTTATTAGAGACCAAAGAACCTCAACGGTATAAGAGTTATCAGAGACCAAAGAACCTCAACGGTATAAGAGTTATCAGAGACCAAAGAACCTCCACGGTATAAGAGTTATGAGAGACGAAAGTACCTGAAGGGTATAAGAGTTATCAGAGACCAAAGAACCTCCACGGTATAAGAGTTATCAGAGACCAAAGAACCTACACGGTATAAGAGTTATCAGAGACCAAAGAACCTCCACGGTATAAGAGTTATCAGAGACCAAAGAACCTCCACGGTATAAGAGTTATCAGAGACCAAAGAACCTCCACGGTATAAGTTATCAGAGACCAAAGAACCTCCACGGTATAAGAGTTATCAGAGACCAAAGAACCTCCACGGTATAAGAGTTATCAGAGACCAAAGAACCTCCACGGTATAAGAGTTATCAGAGACCAAAGAACCTCCACGGTATAAGAGTTATCAGAGACCAAAGAACCTCCACGGTATAAGAGTTATCAGAGACCAAAGAACCTCCACGGTATAAGAGTTATCAGAGACCAAAGAACCTCCACGGTATAAGAGTTATCAGAGACCAAAGAACCTCCACGGTATAAGAGTTATCAGAGACCAAAGAACCTCCACGGTATAAGAGTTATCAGAGACCAAAGAACCCCTGCAGTAGAGAAATGGAGACTGACATGAAGGGGATGAAGAAGACATGAAAAGACCTTGATATGATGGCACGTGACAGGAAGACTTGGTATACGTTTGTTGAAGGCCTATGCTCCTTGGGGAGCCAAACAGTGATGACAATGATCCGCTGTAACGAAAGATAACACATTTAACTCTTCGATCCTAACAGTGATGATAATGATCCGCTGTAACGAAAGATAACACATTTAACTCTTCGATCCTAACAGTGATGATAATGATCCGCTGTAACGAAAAATAACACAATAAACTCTTCGATCCTAACAGTGATGATAATGATCCGCTGTAACGAAAGATAGCACATTAAACTCTTCGATCCTAACAGTGATGATAATGATCCGCTGTAACGAAAGATAACACATTAAACTCTTCGATCCTAAAAGTGATGATAATGATCCGCTGCAACGAAAGATAACACATTTAACTCTTCGATCCTAACAGTGATGATAATGATCCGCTGCAACGAAAGATAACACATTTAACTCTTCGATCCTAACAGTGATGATAATGATCCGCTGTAACGAAAGATAACACATTTAACTCTTCGATCCTAACAGTGATGATAATGATCCGCTGTAACGAAAGATAACACATTTAACTCTTCGATCCTAACAGTGATGGATATTTCAAGGTTAAAGTAGTTGTTTGGGGAGAAAACGTATAAAGGGTTTTTGTTTTCAGGATGACTGTTTTCTGAGAACATTTACTAAAGTACACGGAACTAGCCTCACAATGTTCGTGGGAAAAACGTATGTATTACGTGATATTATTAGATACTACAAAACTTACTTACTTAATTACCTAGCCGTTACGTTTCTACCCAGGGATGTAGAGGTTTGCCAGAGAGAGCGCCAAACTATCCCATCGGCTGTTGTATCTCAACTAAGAACTAGAAAAAAATAATAATAAAAAAGAAAGAACATATTTGAAGACGTGAAATTTAGAATTCCTACGGAAAGACACGCTATAGAGCCCTTATTGATTCAAGCTGGAGTTCTTGGTAAGGGATACCAATTGTCTCCATTGCTTTTGGACAGAATTATAAAAACAGCACCATCAACCAATAGAAGTGGAATTCAGTGAACTGACAAACTTTCCACATTTTACTGACTACTTGTCACTTAACCAGAAGCAAGATAAAGTGAGAATATTTGATGAGAGATCACAACAACTGGGTCGGAAACAAACAGAGAACAAATACAAATTATTGTAATATATGCGGCAAATGGCAGAGAGACTATTCTTCTTCTTCTTCTTCTTCCGTCCTTAGCCACCGACCGTCAAAGCAGTCAGTGGCCATTACGCCTAGTGGCGTCTTAGGGCAACAGCAGATAGGTTTTCTTTGCCATTGTTTCCCATCACGCCTATTGGCGTCTTTAGGGCAATGGCAAATCAATCCATCTGCTGTTGTTTCCGTAATCGAAGTGACTGGCAAACGGGTGATCAGCCCGTTGGTAGAGAGACTATTAGTGGAGATAAATCCTTATAAAATGTCGACGCATACACATATCTTCTCTGCAATGGAGACAAAGTTGGAGGAGCAGAAAATATCAAAATAAGAATAGAAAATGCAAGAGAAGCTTTATTTGTTTTGAGGAAATGTATAGAAATCAATAGAAATCAAGTCGGAAAAAAAAATGGAATATTCAATCTCTCATGTCAAATGCAGTCATTATGTTTGGCTCTAAAACATGGATAACAAATAAAAACCACAACCAAAAAGTTTCATATTATTTTCTTTCTGTTATTTTAAAAAATAAACATTTGTGTCTGCGCAGATTAGGAGAACTGAAAAATTATGACAAGATCAACAATGTGGAACTTATGACACAGAACCAAACAAATACCAATGGTACAGAATGTGAGTGGAAGACGCTAGAGTTGGATAGGACATACAATGAGAAAATTAGTTGATAGCATTACAAGGCAACTCTTATTCTAGAATCCAAAAGGGATAAAGAAATAGAGAGAGGCCTAAAAAACACGGACATTGGAACTGGCAACAGACATAAAAGGTATAAAAGAGGCATGGACAGACCTTCAACAGATGGCACGTGAGAAGACAGTGTGACGTGAATCTCTTGAAGGCCTATGCCCCACAGGGAACCGAAGGAAAATTATCATCATTGTTTTCTTTTGGGCTCCTTACGGAGTAGAGAACCACCACTGCGCCTAGTCCACTTGTGGGAAGCCTGGACCAAACATCCGGGTATGCTCTTGCCACATTAATCTCTGAACCAGTGTCTATTACCTGATCGGAATGATGAAGAACTACAACTCTCACAATAGTCCTAACATTTTTCGTTTTCTCACAACATACTGTAATGTGGTTGATGCTGTAGGGAAAAAAAACAGGGCAACAACAAAACAGTGAGGTAGATAACGCCAGCAATGGTTGGCTACTTAAGGTTCTGACAAGTTTTACACATTGTTGACGTTCGTGGTAAAAACATGAAGACATTACCGTTTGGATGGAATGGTTACAGCAAAGGATTCTAACATGTTTGGTAGAAAATATGTTGCAGTAACGGGGGTGGGGGGAAGGGGGGATAAAGAGCTTGGAAGAAGACTTGAGAGTAAACAAGCTGAAAGTTGAAAGAAATTGGCTGGAAGGTGTGTGATTCAGTTATCACCCGCGCAGTTTTTCGTTATTTTGTTTTTTTAAATTGAAGCTAGCAAGCTTGTGCAGACTTGATGAAAGTTAGATCTGTTGAGAGCTCCGATAAAGTGTATGGCTCAGAATAGTTTACAAGGAACTGATTATTATGCCACTCGAGGGAGGTAATCAGGACTCACTACTAACAGGTAGTCAAAAGTTAGCGAAGCTGTCGGGTTAAAACTTTTAAACCAAGAGAGATGATTGGTTACACCCAGAAAAGTAGACGGTGATTCGGCCATTTTAATATCGATATACATTTACACTGTCAAACATGGAAAGCAGGGATATATATATAGTATTCGGATACTCTTGCCCATGACATCGGAGAAACGGTGGATGATAAGATGAGAAATAAGATGATTATTTAAAAAAAAAAAAGTAAAATAAGAAGTGTAACGACACAACCATTTGACGACTTAGGAAGGAGTACTTCTGAATAACATTTCCATGGCAACTACAAAGAGCATGACCGAAGTTAGGCAAACAGCAATACCGCTGCTATAAATATCTTTTATTCGCGACCATGACAAACAGCACTCCACAAGCCAAACCAGCACACTGGTTTACTAACATGTCTTCATTGGTGTAAAGGGGTGGGAAATGGCTGTACAACTACTAGCACTGGGAATTTACCTCGGAATAGAGTCCTAGAAGGCTGGTAAAAAAGCCAGTCTGGAAAAACAGGGACAATAAAAGGGAATATGACACATAAAGAAATATTTCACTGCTAAGTCACACTGGAAAAATATTGCAAAAATACTCAAACAAAGAATTAAGATTCATTGTCCAACCACAGCTGAGTAGGGGCTCAATTTGGATTCAGGAACATAATGGGTTGTACTGATGCTTTGTTTACCTTAATCACCACAATCGTTTGCGAAATTTCATAAGAGATGTCTTATGAACATTATGGCAGCATCCCAACATGGAGCCCCTAGAATCGTGGGACCCCTGGGCACTTCCCAGTGTGCACATGCTTTAAGACGGCACTGCGATATTCCTGAGGAGATAATCGTCCTTTTCTGTCTTTATCTCTGCATAAACCACTGGGCCCAGTTGTTGTGGTAGCTCACATATGATAAGGGTGGAATTAGGATGCCGTCAAATTACCACCTCTATCGACACCAGGTATTACAATGCAAGATGTGGGTGTCTTATCTGGTTTAGATTGTTGCTGTGTGTGTGTTGCAGTAGAACAGTTCAGGGTACACCACAGGCAACATGACGTGTAGAGTCATAGAAATGGTAACTTCGCTTTAGGTTTATACCATTTATTGCACGCCAGCAAACAGTCATGATACTTATGTTATCATCGGCATAGCACAACGAATGCAGCATTCAAACTCATGTTAACTGACAGTCATGTAGAAGTCAATACTCAATAGTTGTATGGAAAACAAATATCATAGCGAAGCTTGATAAATAATACATATAACTTCTGCAACCGTGGTCAGCTGCAGATCCTTAATGTTCATAGACAATAATAATTATTCCTTCCTGATGCTAGCAGATCAGATGTATACAATACGTCCGTTTACTGTCTGCACGTGAGTAGCATACATGGATTACAGGTCAGCTCGACCTTTATAACCTTCCTAAGTCTAACCATCTGACTTGGACGTGATCTCTGATATAACGAATCCTGGAACACAGACAATAGTCTTGTTGGTCTAGAGCGACCCATAGATATATAACTAGTTCAGGTATAAAGATACCGGTGACTTAATCCTAGTCAAAGTACCTCTCCATTTTGAATCACACAGGCGAGCAAAAAGGCGACAAAATGACGAACCTCTAGATGATAGCCTAAAGTTCGATACAAGAGGAATTACCTTATTTCGGAAAATCAACCATGAACATATGCCTCCAGGCAGGCTTGAATAATACGGGGGAAATAGTCTAGTTAGCTAACTAACTCACAAAGACAATGTATTTCCCTCAGAGAATCACAAGACGCAGTCGCGTCCGCTCGCTAATCAGTCCATTTCTCAACTCCCCGACCTGGGCGGAACAACAAAACGACAACCCAGTCGAGACATGCGCAGAGTGACAATCTCTGAGTCGCTGTTCACAATAAGACGATTCTAAGAACATTCGAGATAAAAGTCTTACACAGTCGCGCCTTTTATGGACATGAACAGAAGCGTTAAGAAAGGTTTCAAACATCTACAACAGTTGACTGATACTACCAAATAAGGAGATATGGTCACGCTTCGTTCAAGACATTATAGACCGAACGTGTCTCTATACAAGAGGAGGTAAACTCATAAAAAATAGCAGTATCGATATATCGGATTCTGTCCCTTTGACCATAAAATATATATAACATGCATTTCAGTCAAATAATGATCATACATACGAAAAACGATCATACAAAGACTTTGGAAAAAAGTAATTATTTGTGCGTAACATTACCGCACCCTCCCGGGAAAAAAAAAATGAAACATTTTTTTTTTAAATCCTGGAGCCGGAAAAATCTAGGCTCCTAACGCACGTATGATGCGCGGATATACCTAACAAAATAGCTCAACACTTGGAGCGAAACTGAGATCATATCCCAGGTCCTTAGAGAAAAATTTATCTAAGTATACGCGTATATATCCCAGGAAGGTGCCACCAACACAAACCACAATGCTGGCAACATCATAATAAAAGTCAAATTATTCTCATACCAATATATGAAATCAAATATATTATTATGATATCATACAATGTGTTGCAAATAGCGGTGTAATATATTAATATACCGCACTATTTTATTACATTATGTAATGCATCAGTAACTAATAAGTAATACATGTGTTGATCTTCGTTGACATAAAACATTCAATAGAAGAAGATGTGGACATCATCCGCTCCCAATCTAGGACAGGACTTGATATACTCAAAGTTCCACAATGGACACAATCTCGCATCTTCAATGATGTGCTGCGAAAATATCAATAACACAAATCTTAAAGACAACTGGTAAATCTCTCAATACAATCCTGAAAATAATTTATTTAAATGTGGCCGAGTGATCTTTTGGCCCGTATATCACTAACTAAGCCTTCTTAGATAATTACATGGAACAATGTTATAAATTCCCCCTCAAAAAAGTGAGAAAAAAAAAAAAAATCTACCAACATGTCATTATAACATTGGACTGTATATCAGGAAATATATATATGACAGAAGAATCATGTGGAATCGTGTGGGCATCTGGACAGAATGTCCGCCATTACATTATCCGAACCACGGATAGCTCGAACCGAGAAATGAAATGGTTGAAGAGCTATGGCATAACGAGTGGACCTCGAGCTCTTCAAGTTTTTGCTCTGAATAGCAGTAAGCGCTTTCTGGTCGGTTTCCACAATGAAATGTGCGCCTAGAAGAAATCTTTGTAACTTCAGAATAGACCATACCATAGCCAATAACTCACGGTCTAAAACCGAGTAATTCTTTTCTGCAGCATTTAATTTCCTAGAGATATACATCACCGGATGCAGAGTATCAGAATACTCCTGCATTAGTGCTGCCCCAATCCCAGTTGACGAGGCGTCACTTCGAAGAACAAAAGTCTTCTCAATAGTAGGTAACCTAAGAATAGGTGGAGATGAAAATAGGTCTTTAACCTGGTCCAATGAGGATTGACATTCTTTTGACCAGCGGATCAAATTAGGCGACCCTTTCTTCAATAAAGTAGAAAGCGGTGCCATAATGGAGGACAGATTCGGAATGAATCGTCCGTAGAATTGGATCAAACCTAATAGACTCCTTACTTGTTTCTTTGTCTTAGGGACCGAAATGTTAAGTATTTTTGAAACATTGTGGTCCTCTGTCTTTAAAAGACCATGACCAACACGATGACCTAGGAAAGAAATCTCACTAAATCCTATAAAGGCTTTAGAGGGTTTTGCAGTCAAGTTATACTCGCGAAGAGTAGACAGTAATTCGTATAAACCCAAATAGTGATCTTCCCAGGAATCACTGAATAGACAGATATCATCTAGATATGCTATGACATCTGTACGATATGCGAGAATTCGCCGCATCATGCGTACGAATGTAGCAGGGGCGTTCATAAGACCAAAAGGCATGAAATTCCATTGGAATAAACCCCTAGGTGTAGAAAAAGCTGTAAAAGGTTTGGCACGTTCAGTTAGCGGGACTTGCCAATAACCTTTAGACAAATCTAGTTTGGTAAAGAATCTAGAATTAGAAAGTTTATTGAGTAGCTCTTCTAATGAAGGCATAGGTTCAGCGTCGAACTTCGTAACTTGGTTCAATTTGCGATAATCTACGCAAATGCGAATGTTATTATCCTTCTTTCGAACAATAACCATAGACGAAGAGTATGCTGAAGTGGATGGTTCAATGATTTCCAAACGTATCATTTCATCCAATTCTTTTTCGACTTGAGACTGGAAATGGATAGGTATTGGATAGGGTCTGACTCTGATAGGATTATGATCAGTTAGCACAATGTCATGTTCAATGACATGTGTGTGTCCCGGGATGTCTGTAAGAACATCCTGAAATGTTTGCAACATCGAAGAAACTTGTCGATGTTCCTCAGCGGAAAGATTTGGAGAAACGGTCACGTTTTTTCCAAGATTCCGTAGAATAAAGTGGGACCATAGAAAGAGGAAGATTGACATCAGAAAAAGTAGTTTCCTCATCCTGTATAACTGACAGCGATGAGTATTGACCATGAGGTACTTGAGAATTGTCCGTTGCCTGGAAAATAGGCTGCAAATAGTCTGGTCTTTCATGAAATTCCGTGAGCATATTTATGTGGAAAGTTTTATGCTTTCCATCAATATCGACAACATAGTCGACATCAGAAATTTTGGAGACTATTGCATATGGACCTTTCCATGCAATTAGAAGTCTGTTCTCCCTTGAAGGAAGTAGAACGAGAGCTTTGTCACCTGGACAAAGTTGTCGTAGACATCTATTCTTATTCGCAAACTGCCTTGCCTTTTCTTTAGCAAATTCGGAAGACGAAGTTGCTAGTCTGCATGCCTCAATGATTTTTTTCCTAAGAGCAATGACGTACTCATAAGAAGACTGAGTCTCATCGCTAATATTATCGGCAGTGATTAGATCGTGAAGTAAAGACATAGGGCCGCGCGGTTGCGCGCCAAAGACAAGTTCAAAAGGGGAAAACCCCGTATGTTCATTGGGGACCTCTCTATACGCAAAGAGAGCCGCGGGTAAGACCCTGTCCCAATCCTGAGGATGATCCTCAGTTATTTTACCCAGTAAAGTTTTTTAGAGTCCTATTTAAACGTTCGACCAACCCATTAGACATTGGGTGATAGATACTGCTGAGAGACCTTTTTATATGTAGCATAGACATTACCTGTGACATAGTGTCTGATATCAGTTGAGTGCCATGGTCTGACAATATTTCTCCGGGAAAACCCAAGCGAGAAAATATCAGCCAAAGAGCGTCTGCGATATCAGCAGTTGAGATGCTCTTGAGAGGTATTGCCTCTGGCCAACGTGTGCACATATCGACACATGTAAGAATAAATTGATGCCCTCTAGCCGACTTAATTCTAAAAGGACCGATAATATCTATTGCCATTTTTTGAAAAGGGCGAATTGGAATGTCAGCAGCCTGAATAGGCGCAGCATGTCGTGGTCCTTTAGATTTGACCTCCTGACATACTTTGCAAGAGCGACAGTACATTCGTATGTCCTTGCTCACAAATGGCCAAAAGAAAGCCGCAAGAACCCTCGACTTTGTACGGGAAAAAACCCATATGTCCAGCACATTGCGAGTCATGAGCATGTTGCAATATTTGCACCCTCATGCTCTTAGGCACAAGAATTTGTGAATGAGTGGATGTAGTCGAGTCTTGTACCATACGTACAAGTACGCCGTTCTTCATAGAAATCCAAGATTTTCTATTAGTATTTTGATTAGGATCACCTTTTTTTGCTAGAATGAAGAATTTTTGTAACGACGGATCTTCTTCTTGCAATTTGATAAATGAGTCACGTGTAATAGTCAAGTGACTATTTTGTTCATTTACTTCATCATTATTAGTTAATGAAGTTTGAGGTGGATCCAGAGCATGTGCTCTTGTGACCACCGTATTGGTAGCTTCAATGTTTTGCTCTTCCCAAACAGCAATCTGCTGTGGGGTACATTCCCTAACTCCGTGAATACGACCAATAATAAGGTCCGCAATAGGGTTTGGAAGTAGACACGCGTGGACCTCTCCCGTGAAGAAAGGAGTAGCAATATGTATTATGGCAGTAGGATATTTTTCCAACGTGCCACCAAATGTGACACATTTGATGACCTTTCCTGTAGCACAGAATGGATCTACAAGAGATTGCCTAACCCCGACAGTAGTACATCCAGAATCAAACAACACCGAGACTGGATTACTATTTACAAGCCCCTTATGTAATATAAGAGAACCTCTCCCATCATGAGCAACATTAGCAGGAAGAGCGGGCAAAGGATGACCACAGCTTAGAGTACTAATGGTTTTCGGATCAAATAAAGTACTGCATTGGATACATTTATTTGCCCTACCAAAGTCAAAAGATGAGCATCCGATAGCATTATGGTCTTTATCATTATTAACCTGTTTATCTGCTCCCTGAGATTCTTGTTGAACAGAGTTTGTCTGTTGATATCTTTTTCTCTTCTGTTGCGATCTACCGCGACCATTATTGCCTCTGCAATTATCATTAAAGTCCCTACTGTAATTTTTATCCTGGTTTGCGTTCCAGTTTCCATAACTGTCATTACCATCTCTATGCTGTTGAGAACCTCTATTATCTTGGTATTGAGGTCTCTGCAAATAATATTTTTCCTCTATACCGATTACCTTTATGAAAATTTCTAAAGTTACCGGGAATAGAATACCGTGTAATATTAGGTTGTCTCCAGTTCTGGGAAGAAGAATCTCCCTGAAATTGATTACCATGGTTCTGGGCATAATTACGGTTACTCTTTTTATTGAAATTTTGCTGGCTACCCTGAAATTTACGCATAAAATTCGGGCCATAAGGTGCTGCCGAAGCAACTGGCAGACCTTCTTTTACCTTAGAGTTGCTAATGGTTATGTGAGGATGTGCAGTAACATACTGGCTACAGTATTCTTCCATTTCTTTTATATTTTTAGGCTTACGCTCATGAAGAAAAGAAAGAAAAGCTTCATTAACAGAAGACATAACCTTGTCTCTAAGAAGTAAGTCCATGAGGGCTTCAAATGTACTTTCTGTCTTAGAAAGCTCAACCCATCGTAAAAAAGTAAGACGTATGCCTGAGATGAATTCTGAGAATTCAACTCCAGTTTCTGGTAACATGTTTTTAAATTTAAGACGATATCCGTCTTCGTTAAGTTGGTACTTCTTTAACAATGCCGCCCTGACAACCTCATAGTTGTTCTTGTCAGGCACATCTACCATACCCAACAAAGTCAAAGCATCACCTCTAAGTATCTTGGACAGATGATAAAACATATAATGTTTTATCTATATTATGCACCTTACATGCACTTTCAAATCTATCTAGATAAAATGTTATATCATCAATTGAAGCATTGAATGCTGGTAAATTAAGCTTGAAATCAACAGCATTAGACTTATTAGCAGATGATACCTTATTAGCATCATTAGCATTACTAGATAACTTCAACTTTTCTAACTCCAAAGCTAAGAGTTTTTCTTCATGTTCCATTTTTGCTTTTCTCTCATCAGACTCTCTTTGTAACCTTCTTTCCTCAGCCTCAGCCTGTAACTTTCTTTCCTCAGCCTCAGCCTGTAACTTTTTTTCTAATCTTTTATTTTCAGCCTCTATTTCAAGTCTCTTATTTTCAGCTTCTTTTTCAAGTCTCTTATTTTCAGCTTCTTTTTCAAGTCTCTTATTTTCAACCTCAGCCTGAAGTCTCTTCTCCTGAGATTCTGCTTCTCTTTTTTGTTTTTCCATTTCCATTTGTAATCTCTTTTCATCTACCTGCATCTGCAGTTTTAAATTTTCAGCATCTATTCTCTTTTGTTCAGTTAGTTCTTTCATTTTCTTTTCCTCCGACTTCAATGCCTTGGCATATTGAACAGTCGCAAATTCTTCTAATTTATCACCTGTCTTCCCAAGGGCTTTACCCTGCTCAATAAAGTACTCAAATGTAGACATGATGTCTAAAATGTGAGTACAGAACCTGAAATAATTAATTATCTTATTTCAATCTTAATAGCAACAAGACTTAATAAAGTGCTTGTATAATTACTATGTTCACTCCAATCTCTGTGGGAAACAAGACTTGACACCAATTTGTATTATCAGTTGTACAATAATATCACAAGTCACCTCTTAATTATCAGTGCACTACCCAAATCAGTGCATAACCATCAGTTATTTATCATAACTGCACTACAATAGTGCATAAGGAAAAAAACCACCAGCTAGTTATGATAAGTGCACTATAGATCAATAGTGCATGAGCATATATGTAACAATAGTGAAAGCTAACTATGCAAGAACTATGCAAACAATAACAAGACAATGTAAACAATAACAAAGTCACCAACAATGTAAACAACACAAAGATCAAAGTCAATGTAAACAATAACAAAGATCAGAGTCAATGTAAACAATAACAAAGATCAAAGTCAATGTAAACAATAACAAAGATCAACGTCAATGTAAACAATAACAAAAATCAAACAATACGAAAACATTCGCATAAGTCAAATAAATAAACAGCGAAACTAAAAAGAATATGATGACAGAATGCGAAGATATGACAAACAAATGACGCTACAGTATATACACAAAAATTTACGTGAAGAACTGAATAATAGAAAAGAGGAGACCTACAAATACAAACAATTGAAATCGAAACTAAAAAACAGAAAGAAAGAGAGAAACAAAAAAAAAAAAAAAAATATACAAAAAACGAAAATAAAGCACAACTCGTCACAACTAAACAGATATAGCAACGATTGTCGCTAGCAAATTTCACAGTAGGAAATTCGCACAGTCCCTAACGAAAACGCTAACAGTAGAACCTCTGTGGCGTGGTATCTTCTACTGAAAGACACCGCCCAACCGAGAAAACCCGCAGAAATATAAACATATAAATACAAATCCAAATAACATATAACATGTAAACATATAAAAAGTGCGAAAAATGTGATAGACAGAAGGCTCAGTTAGAACATAAGGGCACAGTTCACAAACAAAACAGGCCACTTAACTTCTATGTATCCACAACGTCAGCACAGTTCAGAACAGGATGTGATCAGCATTCTTAGGACAATGATCCAACGTTGATCCATATCTGCTCTCGTAAACTGCCATGACGAAGGAAATGAGCTTCTAACAGGAAACAGCTTCTGACAGGAAACAGCTTCTGAACTTGACCTTCTGAATCTGCAACAGTAATTCTGAGACCGGAACAGTTGTTACGGCACTTGTCCTTCTTCTCAACAGATCAGGAAATCCATTCGCTCGGTACTTGTCCTTCTATTTGTAGACAAACTTCAATACCGCCGAGCAGCGCCGGGTAGTTTCAAAATATCAACAACTGTCAGTACTGCTGCGTCTTTCAAAAAAAATTTCATCAAAGGTGATGAATAGCAACTGCAATGTTGTCTTGTAGTCTGCTGATGATGTCTGGGTTTGTTGACCCCCTTGAGAGTTGGTACCAGAATAAACCAACTATTGGCCACCATGAATTGATAAGGGTGGAATTAGGATGCCGTCAAATTACCACCTCTATCGACACCAGGTATTACAATGCAAGATGTGGGTGTCTTATCTGGTTTAGATTGTTGCTGTGTGTGTGTTGCAGTAGAACAGTTCAGGGTACACCACAGGCAACATGACGTGTAGAGTCATAGAAATGGTAACTTCGCTTTAGGTTTATACCATTTATTGCACGCCACAAAACAGTCATGATACTTATGTTATCATCGGCATAGTACAACGAATGCAGCATTCAAACTCATGTTAACTGACAGTCATGTAGAAGTCAATACTCAATAGTTGTATGGAAAACAAATATCATAGCGAAGCTTGATAAATAATACATATAACTTCTGCAACCGTGGTCAGCTGCAGATCCTTAATGTTCATAGACAATAATAATTATCCCTTCCTGATGCTAGCAGATCAGATGTATACAATACGTCCGTTTACTGTCTGCACGTGAGTAGCATACATGGATTACAGGTCAGCTCGACCTTTATAACCTTCCTAAGTCTAACCATCTGACTTGGACGTGATCTCTGATATAACGAATCCTGGAACACAGACAATAGTCTTGTTGGTCTAGAGCGACCCATAGATATATAACTAGTTCAGGTATAAAGATACCGGTGACTTAATCCTAGTCAAAGTACCTCTCCATTTTGAATCACACAGGCGAGCAAAAAGGCGACAAAATGACGAACCTCTAGATGATAGCCTAAAGTTCGATACAAGAGGAATTACCTTATTTCGGAAAATCAACCATGAACATATGCCTCCAGGCAGGCTTGAATAATACGGGGAAATAGTCTAGTTAGCTAACTAACTCACAAAGACAATGTATTTCCCTCAGAGAATCACAAGACGCAGTCTTTTTTTTTTTTTTTTTTTTTTTTTTTTTTTTTTTAAATACCTTTTATTCAGGCCGATAAAACAGTCAATGTTATTTACAAATGTTTTCATCACAAAGTATCACACGATAATGCAGCAACCCCCATCTCACTGACCCATTAGGAGTCCCTCAATAGTTGTATGGAAAAAAAAATAAATAAAAAAAAAAAACCCAACCCTCCCCCCCAGATCCTTAATGTTCATAGACCCTTCCTGATGCCAGATCAGATGTAAACAATACTCCGTTTACTGTCTAACGTGATTGCATACACAGTCTAGTTACCTTTATAACCTTCCTAAGTCTAACCATCTGACTTGGACGTGATCTCTGATATAACGAATCCTGGAACACAGACAATAGTCTTGTTGGTCTAGAGCGACCCATAGATATATAACTAGTTCAGGTATAAAGATACCGATGACTTAATCCTAGTCAAAGTACCTCTCCATTTTGAATCACACAGGCGAGCAAAATGACGAACCTCCCTAAAGTTATACAAGAGGAATTACCTTATTTCGGAAAATCAACCATGAACATATGCCCCAGGCAAATAATACGGGGAAATAGTCAGTTAGCTAACTAACTCACAAAGACAATGTATTTCCCTCAGAAATCACAAGACCAGTCTTTTTTTTTTTTTTTTTTTTTTAAATACCTTTATTCAGGTCGATATAACAATGTTATTTACAAATGGATATCAAATGATTAATGGTACATCAAAAAAAAAAAAAAAAAAAAAGGGGTGGTGCCCCCCTACCATGCAACAAGAATGCAAAACAATTATATAAAAATAAAAATCACCTAACGAAGAATATATTACAAGGACGAAAACAGTTTACATGGATGATTGATATAATGGTACAACAACAAAGGGTGTTTATGGAATGATTAATGAGGACATAGCTTTACGGAGTATTTACATTTACAACGTATTTACAAAGCTACTTGCTTTGTGTAACGACCGAAGGGTCAAAAAAAAGGTTATTACATATTTATTTGTACAACAACAAAAGAGTTTCAAATCTGTTCTGTTATGTTTTGTGTCATGCGTTCGTATATTTGTGTAAATATTGTACTGTCATAATGTCCATTGTCGTATACCGCTCTGTTCCTACATGTCCATACAAGGTACCTAAAGTCAGCTAACAATGTCAGTAGCTTGAGTTCTATTCGTCTCGTCATTTGTGGCAACGTGTTCATCGTGACTGCCCTATATAAATTAAGTGTCTGTTGTGAGTGTGGGGCTATTATTTTCCTTAACTTGTTTAAAGTGGGGGCCACTGTCTTACATGTGTAAAACAAGTGGTCTTCTGTCTCTGTAATGTTGTCACTGCATAATTTACATTTGGGTGCCGGTTTGTTTGCTTTTGATAATGATTTGTTTGAAATCGGTGTTAAACTATGTAGTAGTCTGAAGGTGACTTCTTTTGCTTGTGGTTTAATGTTTATTGCGTGAATGTTTGTAAAACTCTGTGTGTAATCAGTTATAAAGAGGTTGTACCCTCTTCGTGTGTTTATAGGTGCTTCCTGTGTTGCAACTAGAAGTTTGTATATAAGTTTGGTGTCTTGTTTTATTAAGTGTTTGTTCCCCTCTAAATTTTTCAGACATATTGCATAAAAAGGAGGTGGTGTCCCAAAAAAATGGGGTTGATTATTATTTAATTTACAAAAACTTGATAGCCTTAACCCAATATAATAGTGTGCCAGCGGGTATAGACCCGGGCTCTTTATTACTTCCCCTATATATTTAATTCTTAAAGCTTTAATTTTAGTGTTGATGTCTTGTAAGGCTATCCCCCCTTTATTTTTAGGTTGTATTAACGTAGTGTGTTTAATACTGTGCCAAGTGTTCCTAAAAATAAAGGCCCTAATTAGTTTATTTATTTCCTTTATAATCTTTTTAGGTACCATCTGTACGTTTGCTATGTATATTATTTGTGGCATAATAAAACAATTAACTATAATACTTCTTCCGAAAATGGTAGCCGTTTTATATTTGTAAATTTCTAACATATTTTGGATTTTCTCTATCAATTTTGTCCATGTTTCTTTATTGGGGTCTTGAGGATTAAAAGAGAAGTTAATTCCGTAAATTTTAATTTTATTCACTACCGTTAATTGGAAAGGGAAATCTGACCTATTACCCCATTTACCTATTCCCATTATGCTAGATTTTTGAATATTTAGTTTGGATTCGCTAGCGCGTCCAAACTCCGTGAAAACCTCTAAGATATTTTTAATAGAATCCTTTGTTGTTGGAAGGAATATCGTATCATCGGCGTAGGCCAACAATTTTCTTTCCCCTGCACCGGGGACGAAAGTCCCCGTGATATTTGTGTCTTGTCTTATTCTTTCCAACACAGGTTCTAACGTTATTACATATAACAAGGGCGACAGAGGGCAACCTTGTCTAACACTTCGCGTTAATTTGAATGTTTCAGTTAAACTGTGATTAATCAATATTTTACTTTCAGGTTTTTTATATAGGATTTTTATCCATGATCTAAAGTATTTCCCTATATTATTAGCTTTAAGACATTTATGTAGGAAGGCATGTGATACTCTATCAAATGCCTTTTCCTGGTCTAAAGATAATATGGCACTCTGGCACTGTCTATCATGTGTGTATGTAATCAGGTCTCTAATGAAATGTGTGTGTCTGCTAATGTTTCTACCATGCACACTAGATTGTTGATCTGAATGTATTATTGCGTGCATTTGTGGCTTAAGCTTCAGAGTTAATGCCTTGGCTAGAATTTTATAATCAACATTTAAAAGGGAGATAGGCCTAAAATTCTTAATTGACTTTTTGTCATTACTGTCTTTAGGGATCAGGGTAATATATGACTGATTTAAACTATCCGGGAGTTCCCCTTTTTGAAAAGCCTCTTCGAACACTTTAATTAAGATAGGGCCTAAACATGGGAAGAAAAACCTGTAAAATTCTGCTGTTAGCCCATCAGGCCCAGGTGCTTTATCTTTTTGAAAAGTACTAAGTGCCCCTTGCAAATTATCTAAAGTTAGGGGTTGGTCTAGTCTTTCACTTTCCTCATCACTTAAGCGTTTTGTGTATTGTAGAAACTTGTGTTGTATATTTGCGTCAGTTTCTTCCCTAGTATATAGTTTTTTTGTAGTATTGGAAGAAAGCGTGACTAATGTTGGTGTTATCTGTTTGTTGCTGTCCGTTCATATCTGTTATTTCATGAATCTGTCTACTGCGTTGGATGTTTTGCTCTACTGCTAAATATTGCCTACTAGGGATTTCCTGCGTTATAGCGTGTAATTTTGTCCTAAGTAATGCTCCCTGGTAGGTATACTGTCTATATTGATCTAAACACTCTTCTAAAATTTGGATGTGAGGGTTCGTGTTGTCTAAACTTTTGGTTAAACTAATTGCTTCTTCTAAAATCCCCTCCTCTTTTTTAAACTTCTTGTGAATAATTGTAGCCAAAATCTGCGTTCTATCTCTAATTGTGTTTTTTAACATATCCCAATATTGTGCAATGTTATTATTGGGAATGTCTTGTGCGTAACCTTGTATCAATTGTGTTATTTGTTCTGTGTAGTAAGTGTTTTTAAGTAGGCTGTTGTTAAATTTCCAATGTGGGGATCTCTTTACTTGTTTATGCGTGTGTCCCGTACTTAAAGATGTATAAACTGCGTGATGATCTGTGAATTTAAGAGTGTTTTTTTATATGGTATATTTTGTGTATGTTATAGTCACTAGTGATGTAAATTCTATCTAATCTTGAAGCTAGTCTAAAATGTGGGTTCGCCTTGTCATAATATGTAAAGATTCGTTTGTTTGGTTCTACTTTTCTGTATATGTCTGAAAGGTCATGTTCATCTAACATAGCCTGAACTTGTCGTACAAGTAAAGACTTTTCTCGTGTCTGCGCTCTCGTGAAGCCTCCAGACCGGTCAAGGTCGGATAGAATACAATTAAAATCCCCCCCCTAAAATTTTTTTTGTCCCCTTATAATTTTCCGTTAGGATGTCGTGTAAACCTTCATAAAACTTAAGTCTGTCAATTTTCGTCGCTGGGCCGTAAATATTAATGAGTGTGTGTGTGTCATGTTTGTTGTGCTTGTTTTGTATTTGAATTATAACAATTCTGCCACACTTGTCTGTTCTATAATGTACTGTCTCCCAATCTTCATTGATTTGTAGAGTGGCTACACCGCTACCATGACTGGTGCCCAAGGCGAACCAGCCATGTTTAAGTCCTAACCTAGATACCATCTGACCGGCATGATAGTCAGAAAAAATTCCCGTTTGTTGCAAAAACAGAAAATCAGGTTTATCTCTTTTAATAAGTTTGATTACATGGTCCAGCTTATTTCTCAAACCGTTGATGTTGAGAGATATTATCACTAGACTACATGTCGGAGTGGTAGGCTGAGGTTGGCCACTCCCTATAACCTGTCTACATGGCAAAGTGGCAGAGTGGCCACTTGCCATATCTACACTATTTGACAAAACGGGGCCTTGCGAACCGTCTGTCTTTTTTGGGTTACAAAGCTGAGCAGTGTTCTGAGGCTGGCTACTCGCTACAGGTGGGTTACTCAATAAAACGCTAGTTGATAATTTATCATAAGTTTTAAAGACTGTAGTGGGCAAAGTGATAATCCGGTCATTTATTGCACATGGTTTGCACAGCATAGCGGTGCCTTTCGGCTGACCGCTTTCTGTCGTAACTAGGTCACTCGACACATTCATGTTTGCATTTCTTGTCGAGGGGGTGCATAGGGGCTGACCCGTTGACCTAGTTACATGACTAATTGACGGAATAGTGACCTGGGGCTGACTATCCGTTCCGCACTGATAATTTAGGCTGGACGCAGATGAAACTGCATCGCCTAACATTTCCACCCCAGTAAGGGGGGGAGGAGTTGACTGTTTAAATGAAACTGTGCGCATGTTAAAGTGTGTGTATTGTGGACAAGCTAACTATCAAAAAACTATTTACATAAACACTATTTACATAAACACAACTCTTAATAATACATTTTAACACCACTCTTAAACTATGGGTGTTGGCACACTTTACTGTAATAAGATACATTTTTATTTTTATTTTTATGGACAGTTTCACTTGGGTCCACTTGAGGGGGCACATCTTCCCACGCACTGGTAGTCTATCTTTCAAGCTTCTAACAGGCTCAAAGGGGAGGGTAGCTTCGGGGTGCAGCTCAGGCGTGCCTTCACCTGCACCATTCGTCCTCACTCGTCTCACCTGCTTGAAGTCTGGAAGTAACTTCTTGCACTGGGCCCCAGTGCCGGGAAGAAAGACTTGTAGGTGTAGGCTCATTAGTCACTCACATCTTCAAACTCTTGCCCATCTATGTACAGGGTGGTCATCGACTCCATGGCCTCGTCTTCAGTCATGGTCGCCCAGTTACCGTTTATACTGTCTTGTGTTAGAAGTGCCCCTGGCACTTCCGGATCCGATCTAAAGGCCCCCGACACAAATGACTGAGTTGGTGATTTGTCAGGGCTATTTGGCTGGGATCTTCGTTCGTCAACAACAGGTGTCAACGCTGCCTCCTCATGACAGGACTCTTCTGCAGTCACCTTGGGTGATGGGGGAGATCCTCTTTGCTCGGTGAGCGCTTGCTTGGAGAAGTACTATTATTTCGTTTCACCTCTTTGGGTTTAACAGGCCCTGTTGTCTGGCGCAACAGTCTTTTCCTATTCTTCTCTCCCTTCCTAGAGAGCACATCTATAAAGTCAACTTCCTTACTTGTATCTGCTTCAGGCTCTCTGCAGTGTGGCACTCAAGTGCATCGCTCTCTGACGCGAGGAACTCACTCCTCCTGTTCTGCTCAGCCGGCGTTTTGTTCCCGACTGCCTCTTCTTCTTTGGTCTGTTTGGCCTTAGTTGGGGCCGCCCGCCTTCTTGGGCACTGGCTAACCCAGTGTGTGTCCAGTCCGCAAATAGTGCATTGGGTTCGTCTACCGGGTAGAGACACCCATACCTTCAGTAGTATTTTCTCTTCTGCGGCCTTAAGGTGCACAAAGTGCGGTATTTGATGTTCTGTTGGCCGGTATAAAAAGAGCCATTTATCCTGGGCATTTTTTATTCTGCTCACCTCCACATCTTTGTCGCCCGACACTTCGGCCGCTATTCTCTTCACCGCTTCTGGCTTTATAGTGGGGGGCATCCAGTTCAGTGTCCCTTTGGACTTCTCTTTATCCAGATGCTCTATATAGATGCTCATCTGGGGGTTGGTCCACTCGAACCTCTTGCCATGCAGGCCTTGGTAATGTTTTATTTGTGCCGCCGCTGTCAGAGTGGCGTACCATCTGTAGGGCCCCCTCAAAACGATACAAGGTGGCTATGCCACTCATTCCGACGCCAGCCGGTCCTGCCATAATACTCGATATCAGGGAGTAAGATGCCCTGTTGGCCTGCGGCCCAGTAATGGTAATAACCAGTGTTCCTGGCCTATGGAGCATACCTCCTTCTAGATCTTCTTCTGCATTGATCATGATCACAGGCACAAAAGGTGCGGACATTCTTATATCTCTTTTCTTGGTACTGAAACCAAATTAAGCACGAAAAAAAAAGTCACAAAGGCTAGCTTAAGCCGAAGCCTAAACTAAACCACCACAAAAGTCCAGAAAAAAAGCACCAAAGTCCGAGAAAGAAAATCACAAGACGCAGTCGCGTCCGCTCGCTAATCAGTCCATTTCTCAACTCCCCGACCTGGGCGGAACAACGAAACGACAACCCAGTCGAGACATGCGCAGAGTGACCATCTCTGAGTCGCTGTTCACAATAAGACGATTCTAAGAACATTCGAGATAAAAGTCTTACACAGTCGCGCCTTTTATGGACATGAACAGAAGCGTTAAGAAAGGTTTCAAACATCTACAACAGTTGACTGATACTACCAAATAAGGAGATATGGTCACGCTTCGTTCAAGACATTATAGACCGAACGTGTCTCTATACAAGAGGAGGTAAACTCATAAAAAATAGCAGTATCGATATATCGGATTCTGTCCCTTTGACCATAAAATATATATAACATGCATTTCAGTCAAATAATGATCATACATACGAAAAACGATCATACAAAGACTTTGGAAAAAAGTAATTATTTGTGCGTAACAACATACTAAGGCAGATATCTTTAACAGTGTTGACTTTGTCTTTGACCCCATCGTGCCTTAGTGGCTTGGCGAGGTCTTTACATTTGCCGGTTTGAATGCGTGCTGCTCATCTAATCTGGATTCTAATGGCACTGTCAGCTCAATCATTATAATACGGTGTGATGACGGGGAATGCAGTAGTTAATCTGCTCGTCTTTCTAATTAGGTCGGCGTATGTTACTCGCCCAGGTAAGTCGCCCAGGTAAGTCGCCCAGTCGTTTGCACCATCGAGAATAGTTAACAAGCTAACATTTGGATTATGAGATGTATTAATTGTCCTGCCTCAAGGAAGTATCAGTTTGTACACAACACATCTGGTTTTGCTGTTTGCTTTCAGTCTTGCCAAGTATGTTATAGCAGCTAGCTCATTCAGTACTCTGTTGAGTCGTCATGTATATCGACCTTGATCTAGTGACATACTGTGTGCTGAGAGTTCAGGTTCCACTGATTGTCTTTTTCAAATGGTTTTGCGGACATTGAACATCATCAAATTTTCCCCACTTCACACGGTTTGCAGCCGAAAACTAGAAGATTATACCATGATATGATTATGAAGCTGAGTCTTAGAGGTGTCGTTACAAGCCTATTGAGGCATATTGGGAATATGGTGTTAGGCCCATATTATCTTGACCATCAGCACACAAGGGGTGATGTGATCAGCATCACACCGGCTGCCGTAACCTTCCCAAAGTTGCTCTGGTACCCAAGTCATGAGGCTGGGTCGATCTCGGAGCCGTATGCGGTCTAACAAATCCCAACTCTATTGGGGATCGAACTATGGACCATCGAGAAAGGAAGCCAGTGCACTAACCACTGCGCTCCTGTGGCTCCTAGGTGCCATATACTTTATAGTTCCATCTCAAGAACATCTGCATACTTCATTCCCATGTAGTCATTTGACCTTGATGAGTATGTTAATGTGTTGTTTAAATCCTCTTGCCGCCCACTGCTTCTCGTAATTCCTGAACTATCATATCTCTGCGTTCCCTGTTTCATGCTTTAGATCACCAGCGCATGTCACCATGACCAAATACCCGTCTGTTCGTCTTGATGTATCCAATCAACGTTTTTAGCTTGAGGGCTTCTTCGGCAGCTTCGTTCACAGTTTCCCCTTCTTTCTTGATTTAAGTGCGGGCTGAACGGTCCGAACTACTTGGTCTTATGAGTCTTATTGCATCATTTCGAATCTTGCATATCTTGCTTTATATTCTTCCACATCTGACACAGAGGGGCGCACCTGGTTTTTTTCGTACAGCGTCTATATATGTATATATATATATATATATATATATATATATATATATATATATATATATGTATATATATATATATATATATATATATATATATATATATATATATATATATATAGCAAAGTATGGTATAACGAGACGCTGGAGATGGATAGCACGCACAATGAGGAAAGTTTCTGATAGCATTACAAGACAGTCCTTATTCTGGAGCCCTCAGGTAAGAGGGGTAGAGAGTGGCAGAAAAGCACATAGAGAAGAGAACTGAAAACAGAAATAAAAGGGTTTAAGATGTAATGGGAAGATCTTGAGCCAATGCCACATGACGGGATTACCTAAAATAGATTTGTTGATGAACTTTACTCCGTGGGGAGTTAAAGGGTAATGGATAAATAAATAGGTTGTAAATATGATGCTAGATACCAGCAACACTTACCATTGTAACGATACAAGATACTAGCAACACTTACTATTGTAACGGTACAGGATACTAGCAACACTTACTATTGTAACGATACTAGCAACACTTACTTTTGTAACGATACTAGCAACACTAACTACTGTAACGATACTAGAGTGCGTTTCAAAAAGATCAGTCGACGATTGACTTCAAATATCTCCATATTTCTTGCACTGATAAACATGATTTTTTGCATGTGGTCTTATATTTTCAATGTCCCAAAGTTTTTATAAAATTCAATATTGCAGGTAGTGTTCTTTTCTTGCAATGGCTAATTCCTTTGATCTTTTTTAACGAAGTAATAATTTTGTCGTGGAAGAAAATAATTTACCGTAAATGAAGGAAGTTGCATATTTTCGGCTTAGGCGTCTATACAATTCGAATGTTAGAGGGGTTTGTTAACTGATTACAACGTGAGGTCCTTTTTTATGTCTTCGAATATTTGAGAGAATAATAACGCCTATTCGTTGTAAATGTTACTTTTTATACTAAAACGTGAATGGATGCATGAAGAGGTGAAAGTACTGTGTATGTTAAAAATAGTCGTGAAATCGCGGAGATAAAAAGGAAATTAATTGGTTTACATATACACATAGATGGAGGAGAAAACATATAAAACATATAAGGTATTTACACACTTATTCTGAGTCAGACGAGTCTAACATATTGATGACTATTCTCGGCTGAACGAACGACAGTCCATCTTTTTTCCAATAGTCATTTTCCTCTTTTAAGACATGGTCTTCACATTTACACCAATAATCTTTATCTATCTGCGAGAGGGCGGCATATGTTAGTTCTTTCACATTGCATAGTTTGAAAGTTTTATTTTCAGCTGCCACCTGTCCTTTAACTTTTGCCCAAACGAGTTCTATTGGGTTTAAATGTGAATGATAAGGTGGCAGTCTCAAACACATATGACCATGCTGTTGAATCAACTTGTCTATATGGAATATTTTGGTCTTTTGTGATTTCTTAACAGGGGACAGTAATTCAGGTTTCAGAAACCCCTCGTTAAATGGAATGTCTTCTTTTCTTAGCCAAATCTTTATAGCATCTCTTGTACTCGAAGGTGTCGGGATTTTGTCTTCTTCTGCCACAGCGTTGTGGTATGATGCGTTGTCCATTATCAGACAGGATGGTTTGTCTAGGGACGGAAGAAGAGTATTTTCAATCCACTCTCTAAATATGTTACCGTTCATCTCGGTATGGTAGTCCCGGTTGTCCGTATAATTGAAAGTGAAAATAAGTTCAGCATTTTTCACTAGCCCATTATGTCTGCTGCCTGCATGTGCCATTATCAGACGTTGTTCTTTTCCACTGGGTACACATCTTTTAATCGTTCCGTCTTATAACTGCCATTCCTTTTCACTTGTGTGGTGAGCATTGATCCAAGTTTCATCCACATACACAATATCATAATCTTGATTACGCATTTCCCGTACTTCACGTAAATATTTACTTCTCATAGATACTAAGTGCGGCTTCTCGCAGATGACGTTTCTTCCACTAGCGTACTTCCTAAACGTAAAGCCAATGCTTCTAACAGTTCTCCATAATGTTGATTTCGACACATCAATGTCATTGTGTGTTCTCAGCCAATTTTCAGTTTTCTTAGTGTCACAGTTTCTTTGGAATTAAACATTCTACAAAACTCTTTTCTAATCACATCCCTGTCAAAACTATCTACTACTTCCTTTCTTCCTTGCGTCCTGGTATTGATTGAACTGAAAATTCCATTAGCTTTGAGTAATTGATGAAATGAGCGTTTACTTAAACCCAAAGCGTGAATAGTTCTCTTTTCAGGATTTGAGAGACTCCGATACAGTTTACCACGCTTAGCTTCTCTGCAGAAATATTTATACATCTTCACTGCCATTGTATGCAGTGTAAGGAACTTGACTTTCATACCTATTGTATTACTGACCTAGAATACCGCAAGATACGCCTATGCACTGAAATACACAATCAGTAGAACGGTAACTGAACACACCGGAAGGATCAATGTAATGTTCAAAACAGTGCGGTAGTGAGCTGAAACACGGGGAAAATCACGTGAAATACATTCAAGATGTTAAATCGAAATAGCTCACAAATATTAAGGGGTAAGCCCTGTCAATACACGGTTGGACTAGGAGGTGGTCGATTTTGTATACTTTAAATAAAGAAAATTTAAAACCATAAGTTTGTTAACGAGGAAAAAAATGTCCCCCTCGGGACATAGCGATCATTAGGTCATATGCAAAGTTGTAACAATTACGATCACGTGGTTGCAGAGATATTGAATATTAAACAGCGGCAAACATTGTGAAACGCACTATACCAACACTTACTATTGTAACGATACAAGAAACTAGCAATACTTACTATTGTAATGATACTAGGTACTAGTAACGCTTACTATTGTAACGATACTAGCAACACTAACTATTGTAACGATACTATCAACTCTTACAATTGTAATGATACAAGAAACTAGCAATACTTACTATTGTAACGATACTAGGTACTAGTAACGCTTACTATTGTAACGATACAAGATACTAGTAACGGTTATTATTATAACGATACAAGTTACTAGCAACACTTACTATTGTAACGATACAAGATACTAGCAACACTTACTATTATAACGATACATGATACTAGTAACGCTTACTATTGTAACGATACTAGATACTAGTAACACTTCCTATTCTAATGATACTAGATACTAGCCACACTTACTAGTGTAACAATACTAGTTACGCAACGTTTACTATTGTAACGATACTAGATATTAGCAACACTTACTATTGAAACTATACTAGCAATACTTATAATTGTAACGATACAAGATACCAGCAACAGTTACTATTGTAACGATACTAGCAACACGTAATATTGTAACGATACTAGCAACACGTAATATTGTAACGATACTAGCAACACGTAATATTGCAACGATATTAAATACTAACAACACTTACTATTGTATCGATACTTCTTCTTCTTCTTCTTCGTTCACCCTCAGATGTCAACTTGAATAAGTTCAAAGAAAGCGGTGGTCAGCCTGAGGCTGTTGATATCTCCGTAGATCTTCTCCAGGAATGGTACTGGTGATGGCCATATGCGTCTTCTCCGCTCCTCATATGTTGGGCACCTCTGAAGCAGGTGTTCGGCAGTCATTTTACCAGTGCCACAGTCACACTCATCCGTAGTTCCTATCTTTAATTTGTTGAACAGATGGTATCTCAATCTGTTATGACCAGTGCGAAGTCTGAAGATTACCACTTGTTCACTTCTGCTGAGCTGGTAATACGGATCATTTTTTGTGTGGCCTGGATGATCTTCTTCCCACTTGTGCCTGTATCTGCGCTTGATAAAACTCTTGGACTCCTCATAGGTTATATTTGTGTCCAGCTGAGGAAGTTTTCCCCCTTCCTTTGCCAATCTGTCAGCCTCCTCATTTCCAGGGATGTTGCAGTGAGAAGGGATCCACTGTATCACAACTCTTTTGTATTGCTGACATAGTCTGTGAAGTGTTACTCTTAGGTATCGATACTAGCAACACTTACTATTGTAACGAAAATCATTGTGTTGACAAAATTATTACATTAACAATGACAACGGAGCAGGAACAGAGATACCAGAACACGGTGGCATAACGTTTTTTGTTGTTGTTTGGAAATAATTTTTTTAAATGTTCATATGCATAAACATATTTGTTGTTTTATCCAAGGTAAAATGGAAAAGAGCAAAAGATACGGAAGCCACTTAAATGGCTCCCGGGTCAAATGTGTCTAAACCCTGAGCCTTTATAAAGTCGATTGGGACTTAAAGAGTTAAAAAATGCACTGAAATAGACGAAAAAGTCATCCCTCACTGAGACGTGACGAAATTCAGAGGAGAGAAGCACAGGAGAGGGCAGATAGGAAAGAAGCGGAAGAACGCCTATTGGAACAGAAGAAAATTGAAGCAGAGATGGAAGCTCGCAGGGAAAGAGAGAGAGAGAGAGAGAGAGAGAGAGAGAGATTGACTCTTCTTAGAGAAATTCGAGAGACTCGCAAATCTGTATGGGTTAGAGAGTTCCCGTTGGGCACTTAAACTCTCAACGTCACTAAAAGGTACTGCTTATGACGTATACACAAAGCTGGGAACCAATCAACATGATTACGACATGCTGAAAAAGGCCTTGCTAGAGCGGTTTGAGATGACCGCCCTAAAATTTCTGCAAATGTTCAGAAACAGCCGGAAAGAGAGCACGGAAACTTTTCCGCAGTTCCCTTCACGTCTCACGGGCTATTTGACAAAGTGCATTGAATTATCTGACCTACCTCTTACATATGAGGGACTACTTGAACTTGTTCTTGTGGAACAGATAAAGTCAACTTTGTCAAACGAAACCCGTAGATTTTTGGCTGAACAGGGCGCAGTCAGGCTTGAGGACATCCTCAATAAGGCAGAACGCTATACCAATGCAATGGCCGAACTTCCCAGCACTAAACGTAAACCCACAGATGAGCCATCTCGAAAACAAAATCTAGAGCAGTCATCCTATTCTTCCAATCCTTCTCAACATTATAACCAGCGAGATAATAATACCCATAAACCTCCCAAGGGAAAATCGAAATTCTACCAAACCCGATACCCCCCTAACAACAATTCTGATCAACCCACCAAGCCTACGTGGCAGCGCGGTCACCAAGGTAGGGAAGAACCCTACACCAGGGACGTCTGATCATGGCAAACAGACCGGGCCTAACCGCATTGGATGTTTGCATATAGCCTCGAAAGGTAGAGTCAATGTCAGTGATTCTCAACCTAAGGGGGACCGACCCTCAACGCGAGGAACTGTACTTTTGAATGGTAACTCTACTACTTGTCGTTTTGACACTGGACTAAGCTTTAGTTGTATTGTCGCTAGGCACCTAGTCAAACCAGGTCAGGAGACAGAGGAAACCGTCAAACTATGTGGAGTTTTCAAGAGTGATGCTCCCAGGACGCTTCCTATCGAACTTATAGAAATACACTCTGATTTTGTCAGAGGTGTTATTAAAGCGGCCATTATGGATGATCCCATCTACCCAGTTATCCTGGGATGTAGATATGTGTTTATTGGGAGACCAAAGGAGCCGATTGTGGCAGCGGTAACCACAAGAGGGCAAGCCAAGAAGGAGAGGGAGCCTGCGCCAAATTTGTTGCCGAATGAACTGAAGGAGGCGCAACAAAAGGACCCTACTCTGGAGCTCTACTTTAGAAAACTGACCATGGCTAAGGACCCCAGATACAACGGAGACATCTTTTCTAAGGATGGCGTATTGTATCGTAGAACGTTCAACCCGGACACGGGGAATAACCAGCTCCTAGTACCGACGCAGTACAGAAGCCAGATCTTAGAAATGGGGCACTCTCTTCCCTTTAGCGGACATATGGGACAAAACGCCACTATTCAGCGAATAAAAACCCACTATTGGTGGCCAGGAATGAACTCTGACATTATCAGGTATGTGAAATCCTGCGCCCAGGGCCAACGGGTAGCACCCAAGCACTTGACACCCCCAGTACCCATGGGGCAAATGCCAATTGTGGGGACTCCATTTGAACGGGTTGCTGTCGACATCATCGGACCATTGGAAAAGACCAAAAGAAGGAACAGGTTCATCCTGACTTTAGTCGACACTTGCACAATGTGGGCCGAAGCTGTACCGCCAACATGCATAGATTCCAAGCATGTCGCAGAAGCCCTCGTGCAAATCTTTACACGGTTGGGATTCCCTCAACAAGTTTTGAAGGACAATGGATCCCAATTCCGTAGCCTGTTAATGGAGGAGGTCTTTGAGATCTTGAGGGCCAAACATATCCACACAAATCCCTACCATCCGGCCGGAAATGGGCTCGTGGAACGTTTTAATGGCAGCCTCACCACCATGTTACGTAAGCTGGGTCAGGAGAAACCGGAAGACTGGGACCTATATATATCGGCTGCCTTATTCGCCTACCGAGAAGTACCCCAAGCGTCTACGGGATTCGCGCCTGCTACACTTTTATTTGGCAGACCTATTAAGGGGCCATTAGAAGCCTTACTTCGGTCCCTGACAGACCAGAAGGCTGATGAGACAGTCGTCTCTGCAAGCAAGTATGTATCTAAGCTCAAGGAAAGGTTAAAGCTAGGATGGGATCTAGCTACCACCAACCTTAAGAAAGCCCGCGCTAAGCATACTAAAAGATACAACAAAGCTGCAAAAGAGAGAAAACTACAACCAGGGGAGAAAGTTTTGTTGCTACTTCCAACCGGAAGCAATAAACTTCGCATCGGATGGCAAGGGCCGTTTACAGTCCTTAAAAAGATCTCACGTACTAATTACGAGATCTCCATTAAAGGAAAGGAGAAGGTCTTCCACATAAATCTGCTTAAGAAATATCTGGAAAGACCAGTGCCATCCTCCGAGCATCTCCTGGCTGTCGCCATAGCGATGGAAGACGAGGATGATGATGATGGTTGCATGGAGTATCCATTGCAACCCACAGAATCCTTTAAAGATGTCAAGTTCGGCGACAATCTCTCAGTAGAACAACAAACAGAAACCAGGGCGCTACTAAAGCAGTACAGTGCAGTCTTAACGGATGTACCTGGTCGAACAAATTTCATCGAATTTGACATGAAATTAACAAACGAGACCCCTGTTCGAACCAGAGTGTACCCTTATCCGTACGCCAAAGCTGATGCACTTCGCGGAGAAATAGACAAGCTGCGTCAGGCAGGAATTATCAGCGAGTCTACATCTCCTTACAGTTCGAGTTTAGTGCTGTTGCAGAAGCCCAATAAGGAAGTTCGTATGTGTATTGATTACCGGTTGCTAAACGCTGTAACGGAATTCCAGCCCGAACCGCTCCAAACTGTTTCTGAGTTGTTCACCAAGCTCAGCAAGGCAACAATTTTCTCCAAGATTGACCTCAGTAAAGGTTATTATCAAATACCAGTCAAGGAGGAAGTTAAACCTTTGCTAGCTTTCAGCACTAGTGAAGGACATTACACATTTAATGTGATGCCGTTTGGATTGCATAACGCACCAGGAGTGTTTACCAGGATGATGAGAAAGCTTTTAGAACCCTTGCAAAGTCCCCACATCCATAATTTCATGGATGCCATCTTAATTGCATCGGAATCCTACGAAGAACATATTGCTACACTCGCTATGCTCCTCAGGAGACTACAGGAAACTGGTCTCACAGCCAGACCTAGCAAATGTCTCATCGGATTTGAAAAGCTGGACTTCCTGGGGCATACTATTTCTCACGGATGCAGTTGGCCTGTTAAGAAAAACGTGGAGAAAATAGTTCCAACAAAAAGACCCCGAACAAAGAAAGACATCAGGTCATTTTTATCACTATGTGCCTACTATCAGAAATACATCCAGAACTTCAATGGACTGACAGCACCTCTGACTGACCTCACCAAGAAAGGTTGTCCTGATAAGGTCATGTGGGATCAAAAGTGCGAAAATGCATACAGCACTTTGAAAGGACAGATTCGGCATACCCCATCCTAAGGTTACCTGACCTTAAGAAACCTTTCGTACTGAGAGTTGACGCGTCAGGTCAGGGCATCGGGTCAACATTGTTGCAAGCCGAGGACAGTGACCCGAATATGCTATTCCCAGTAGCTTACGACAGTCGGAAACTGAACAAGGCTGAACGCAACTACAGTGTCCTTGAAAGAGAATGTCTCGCTCTGATTCATGGCATCAGACGCCATCATGAGTTTCTGTATGGTACGTCTTTCACGGTGCAAACAGACCATGCTCCATTAGCTTTCCTGGGTGCCAATAATGAATTCAACGCAAGGATAATGCGTTGGGCCTTGTTATTGAGTGTTTATTCCTTCAAAGTGGAATCATCATCATCTCAACCCATAACCCGTCATGGGTCGTAGGGGTGCCATGGTGGAAGCATCAGCAGACAGGGTCCTCCACTGCTCTCTATTCTCAGCAATGCGTACAAGTGTGGAAAAACCGTGTCCTGCCCATTCTTTGATGTTATCAGCCCAGTATTTTCTTTGCCTTCCTCTTCTCCGTTTACCTTCGACTGTTCCCTGGAGGATCGTTTTCGAAAGGGAGTCATGACGAGTTACATGCCCAAACCAGGCAAGCTTTCGACGTTTCACTATTGACAAAAGTGGTTCTTGGTGGCCTGCATAGGTGTTTATCTTCTCTCTAACATAGACATTTGTTTTGTGCTCTTTATAGCAAATGCGCAAAATTCTTCTATAACATTTATGCTCGAAAGCCTGAATCCTTCGCTCCGTATCTGCAGTGAGTGTCCAGCCCCCACACCCATACAAGAGAATAGATAATATAAGTGATTTGTATAATTTGATCTTCACAGTAAAACTGATTTTACTTTTCCAAATCACATTCAACCTTGTCATGGCAGCTGAGGCCATCTCAAGTCTTGTCTTGATTTCCTTACATGATCTTCCATCACTACATATAGTGGACCCGAGATATTTAAAGGTGTTAACTTCTTCTAACGTTTGCCCATTTAACGTAATGTTGGTCGGAACATGTTTCTTATGGCTATTCACCAATATCTTGCTTTTTTCTATATTAATTTCCATCCCATACGTTCTTGTTACTTTCTCCAGTCTAGAGGTAAGGTCTTGAAGTTCTGATTCTGTTCCAGCTATCAGATCAATATCATCAGCAAAACGTAGATTACACAGAGGTCGGCCTCCAATCGATATGGTTGATTTATAATCGTAGAGAGCCTCCTGCATAATATGTTCTAGATATATATTAAAGAGCACTGGTGACAGGATACATCCCTGGCGAACTGCTACAGTTGTTTTGAAAAATTCTCCAATGTCGTTGCTTGCAAAAACAGCACTGCTTGCGTCCTTGTATAGTGCTTCAATGATATATATGATGTTGGTATCAAAATTGAATTTTCTCATTATTTGCCATAAGCCTTCATGCCAGACTCGATCGAAGGCTTTTGTGAAATCGATGAAGTTATGGTATAAATCATGTTGATGCTGGAGATGTTTTTCGATCAGTAATCTAATATTGAAGATTTGTTCTGAGGTACTTCTTTTTGGTCTAAAGCCAGCCTGTTCCTCTGACAAGATTTCTCTGACAAAGTGGAATATATTCCAGGAAAACAGAATGTCGGAGCTGACTTCTTGAGTAGAAACTGGACCACTGAGGAAGAGGAGAAAATCGACGATGCCAATCATCCAAAAGCTACCGATCAGGGCAGCTTCCTTGTCATAAATGAAACATGAAAACGAGCTTCCATGTCTCAAAAGTGGGGACGATTGTGACGTTCGTCTAGTTATGACAAGTGAATTTCCCTGATTCGAAGGATGATAACAGAATATTGGCCTCTCATAACTTTAGAACCTCTGAACATTTGTTGTAACTTTCATCAGCCTGTGGCATTTCAACGTGGGCTCATTAAGTATGCACGAGCGCAGAGTAGAATCTTTACCACGTTGGATCATGAAATATGTGAACTGCTACCTTCTGTGCATTTTGAGATCGCACGGCCTTCAAGGAGAAGTTAAACCACAGCCATTGCAATCTCTGGAGCAATTATAGGAAGTTATTTACTTACTTTGCCAGTCCCCTATGCCTAGCGAGGGCGTTGCCAGAAGAGCACTCCTGTCTCTAGAGCGAGTATATGCCAGCATTTAGCTACAACCTTCGTTAGTACCTACCTTAGGGGTGTTGCCAGAATCAAAAGAAGCCGCGCTTGAGATCTGAGACACTGAAGGCTCTCAGAAGTAGACGGAGCAGCGTCTCGCAAGAACTCCACATCTTCATGCGAACCGTTAAACCGCTCGCAAGATGGACACGAACAGGAGAGACGGAACGCTCAGCGTAGCGGGTAACAACCGGGTACGATCGGCAGCAGAATTTCATTTTCTCCTGAGATGAAGAAAAGTGTGAAAATCTAACATGTCCCACTCATCTTGCATTCCTAATATTATAAATAAAGAACCCCGAAAACTGCATTTTATCATTCGTTCTGACAGAATTCTAAGATTCACTAGCATATAGTTGGATTCCTGCTAGATTTCATGTAAATTGTTGGCTATTGGAGTGAATTCTTTTCTGTGCAGACGGTAATTTATACATTAGCTTCGAGTGATCAGTGGTCTAGTTATTTCAATTTTTATTTCACTGGATTGTGGTGTAAATTTAACCTTTTTAAATAAACCCATTTTCAAAGTTCTAGTGCAAACTAAATGTTACATCTATAAGTTAATATCCTAATACAATAGCCGCGTAAATTAATTTTGCAGTCGTTAAGGGAACTATAACTTTAATACAGTTTAGTTCTGTATAGATAGATGTGCTTTTAACTGTTAACTTCACGGGGAGCTTTTCTTGAATTTATTAATTGAAGACGCGAGTGCAGAAAATAGTCTAACTGTAAAAGCATCGCGCGTTAGATTTTATTATGATTTCATTGCATTTCATGTTTTTTCTATTTGCATCCAGAATGATCTTTCGAACCTTGCATCCCAGCAATTAAGCAGCAATTAAGCAGCAATTAAGCAGCCATTACGCAGCAATAAAATATATAAAGTGTCCTGCCGACTCAGTTCGATTACTCCAGTGACTTATGAACATATTTAAAATTTAATCTTTGTGGCGATCCTGTTGTGATTCAGCTATCTGAAGTTTACAGAAATAAAGCAAACCCAAAGACTGTTTTAAAATCCCAATTCATAAAGTCGTTTTAAAGTTAACAAACTGGAAGAAGAACAGTTGCCAGTAGCAATATTTTACTCACTGCTCTATTTGTGAAGAAGAACATAGATTTACCTGAACACTGTCTGTCAAGTATATTCAGTGGATTTTACCCCCCCCCCCCCCTTTTCTCTCCCCCCCATCCCGAATAAGAACTTACCTCAGTGTTTTGTAGTTTGTGACATTACGACAAAAGAAAGTTATCTCCACCAGCTGTGCAAATCTTAGAAACCTCACCATACCTCACACCTAGCCAAGTGCCTGTGCCGTTCATTAGGAACTTTATCTAAAACCAACAGTAGCCTTTACGCTTCACCGTCTGGCGATTTTTTGAGACTATTTGCTACCAGCCCACCTCGTTAAATCTGGGGCCTGATACAGAAGAAAAAGACAATTTCCATTGTTCTACTGTATTATCTGCTGTTGTAAAATTCCTATGAAGTGCCAGCATTCGCAATTTGGTAAGTCTGTGTGTGTGACTGTGTGCTGGCCAGCCCAAGCGTGTTTTTTTCTGAATAAAAGGAGATTTAATCTTTTTACCCTTATACTTAGTTCGACCTAGTATTAAGGTGTACTGTATTCATTGTACGGAACTTCTCCTAGCGGAATCGTTTAACTGCGTTCATTTCCCCCTCCCGTAAAATTTGTTGATTAAAGGGAAACATTTGAGAACTCTAGCTTTTCCTCTACCCCATTATTACTGTAACTCCTTATCTCAGAGTAATAAATTTACCATTGGGTTAAATTGCCTATCTCTGATCATCATCATTCCCCCCCCCTTTCCCCTCTGTCTTTGGGACCGGTTCTTTTCTGTTAGTAAATACAAGCGGGAAAGGTGTATGGGATACTTCTCCTCAAAAAACCCCTCCTCCCCCTTGTCATTTTGTATTTTGTAACCTTTGATTTCTTCATGTAAATTGATAATTGTTTGTGACTTGATTTTTTATGCTAAATAAAAGTAATAAAACTTTTAGCATTTGTGTTGGCAGCCCAAAACCCAACTTACCCATATTTGTTATCGTAGTCTGTATTCACGTACGTTGTGTGTCAGAATCACCAAATCGGTGTGTGCACCTGAGTGACTGGAGACTGGCAAACAATTGTTTGTTCAGAAGAGTGGTAGGAGTAGTGTTGAGAGACAAATATTGTCGTAATAAGAGACTGTCCTTACTCTTCCCAGTACTTGTGAATCAACTATCTTTCTTTCCTAAATCCTTATTCTCACAGAGCCTTCACTATCATTCTACACTCTAAAGGGACCACTATCCACCAGAATTCTCTCAAAGAAAAATTACGACAGGGACCATCTGTAATGGTGGCCCCATGCTCCTTAAGGAGTGAAAGGAACATGATGAGGATATTGATGCATCCACAAAGAGTGAACATATACATTAAAGGAACATTATATGATGATACATCCACAAAGAGTGAACATATACATTAAAGGAACATGACAAACAACAATACATAAACGACACCTGCAGGAAAATAGAGGAAATGCGCGAACAGGGATTGAGTAAGAATATGTTTTCTGAAGTAAGAACATTGAAAATCAGCAACTTTAAATCATCACCTCGAGCAATAAACGACAAGAAAGGCGACACTCTAACAGAACGTAAAGATATTCTGAACAGATGGAAGGAGTACTGTCAAGAAATGTATACGGAAATAAACAAAGCGGCAGATAACAACGTCATGAATGAAGCGGAACGTGAACCAGAACCTACCATAGAGGAAGTCCGGAATGCAATCAAACACTTAAAAAGTGGAAAATCTCCTGGTTGTGATGAAATAACAGCTGAAATGATACAGGCAGGAAGAGAAGGCAGCGCTCGTATATACCATGCATTATGCTGCAAGATCTGGCAAAGCGGAATTTGGCCCAAGGAATGGAAAAGATCAATTTACATACCCTTGCCAAAAAAGGGCAACCTGAAACTGTGCACAAACTACAGAACTATAGCTCTTATAAGCCATGCCAGCAAAATACTTTTACAAATCATAATGAAAAGGATGCAACAAAAGCTAGAAACAGAAATAAATGAAGTACAGGCGGGTTTTCGACCAGGTAGAGGCACTAGGGATCATATATTCAACATGAGGATCATCATAGAAAAGTGTAGAGAATTCAACGTTGACCTACATACTTGTTTCATTGATTACACAAAAGCTTTCGATTGTGTACAACATCAGCAGTTATGGGCTATTATGAAAAATATGGGATTTCCAAACCACCTTATACAACTCATCGCACTGCTGTACCAAGAACAACAGGCAGCCGTAAGAATAGAGGGGGAAACATCAGAATGGTTTGAAGTACAGAAAGGAGTAAGACAAGGCTGTACCCTTTCCCCTTACCTGTTTAACATTTATGCCGAGAATATCATGAGAAACGTAAGAGATGACCAAGAACACACAGAGTTTGACTCATTTAACATCGGCGGGTACCAGATCCCGGAAATCAGATATGCTGACGACACAGTCCTCCTATCGACCAACCCAGAAGGACTTGAACAATTACTTCTGTCCACCAAAAAACACAGCGAGGCCCAGAATCTATACTTAAACACCAAGAAGACCAAAGTATTGACAACAGACAAAGTAAAGACCAAACCAGAAATTGACATTGATAACGAAGAACTGGAAAGTGTCAATGAATTCGAATACTTAGGATCAATCATCAACAGCTCTGGCGACTGTGCAGTAGAAATTAAAAGAAGACTTGCAATTGCTTCACATAAGCTAATACAGATGAAAAACCTATGGCAAGGCACAAGCAAAGAAACAAAGTTACAACTGATCAGAGCATGTATATTCCCAGTAGCAACATACGGCTGCGAGACTTGGACACTCAATAAAACAGTTGCAAAAAAGATTACATCATTCGAAATGAAATGCTACAGAAGGATGTTGAGAATACCCTGGACAGAAAAAAAGACCAACAGAGAAGTACTGCACTCACTAAATGTACAGGAACATTGGCTCCTAAATACCATCGCAATAAGGAAGCTGAAATTTTTCGGTCATATAAAAAGACATAATAGTCTGGAAAAAACAGTGATGGAAGGCATGGTCCCTGGAAAAAAGGGGAAGGGGTCGACCTAGACGACGGTGGACCCAGGACATCACAGAGAGTCTGAACTTGTCTTTGGCTGATGCAGGTCGACTTGCCCAGAATCGTGATGCGTTCAGAGCAGCTGTAATGGAGACAACGTTCTGGAAAGAATACGTCACATGATGATGATGATGATAATGATATATCCACAAAGAGTGAACACATACACTAAAGGAACATGATAATAATGATACATCCACAAAGAGTGAACATACACATTAAAGGAACATGATAATGATACATCCACAAAGAGTGAACATATACATTAAAGGAACATGATAATGATATATCCACAAAGAGTGAAAACATACATTAAAGGAACATGATGATAATGATACATCCACAAAGAGTGAACATACACATTAAAGGAACATGATGATAATGATACATCCACAAAGAGTGAACATATACATTGAAGAAACATGATGATACATCTACAAACATTGAACTTATACATTAAAGGAACATGATGATGATATATCCACAACGAGTGAACAAACACATTAAAGGAACATAATGCATAATGATAATAGATCCACAAACAGTGAACATATACATTAAGGGAACATCATAATGATACATTTACAAAGAGTGAACATATACATTAAAGGAACAGGATGATAATGAAACATCCACAAAGAGTGAACATATACATTAAAGGAACATGATAATGATACATCCACAAAGAGTGAACAAACAGATTAAAGGAACATGATGATGATACATTCACAAAGAGTGAACATATACATTGAAGAAACATGATGATGATTGTCGTGGTGTAAACCCACTTCTTTGTTAATACACTATGTCGAAATACAAATATGCACTGCCAATCTACGTTCAACAGACAATGAGACAGAATAAATTACACGAAGTCAAGTTCACTCCAAGACAGAAAAACTTAGGCCTAAAATTTCGGAACTCGGTCACGGAAAGTACGAAAACGCTGGCAATTAAAAAGGCTAAAACTCCGAGAACCAATCAAAAGAGTTCCTTAGGTGTGTTACCTACGTTGACCTATATATGGGGGCGCATTTTATTCAAATCACACACAAACACGAAGGCCAGCTCGAACGACAGACTGTAGAAGAGAAAATTGTCAAGATTGATTCCTGCATACCTGCATGCCGGGCAAACTTGCTTCACTAGTCGAGTCAAAATCTAGCTTGTATTAATCTAAGAGGGTAGGTAAACTTACTATAAACTTGTAGGAGAATATGCCTACATCATATATAATGATTGTATTTTTTAGTATCATTTATAATACCTACACCTGTATATAATTAATGTGTATCATGTATAATGATTATATGGAATCAGGTATAATGATTGTATTTCCTGATATGATTGCTGAAGACGAAAACCAATCTGAAATATAACCAAACAGTCCTTCTTAGGACTCATAACTCCAACCTGAAATATAACCTATCAGTCCTTGTTAGGACTCATATAACTCCAACCTGAATATAACCTATGACTATATCATGTATAATGATTGTATTTTATAGTATCATGTATAACCCACCTGAAAATAACCTACACCTGTATATATTTAATATAACTTTAGGATTTTAGTTTTACTATGAATGTATCAGGTATACTGATTATATTTTAGAGAATTAAGTATAATGATTGTATTTCCTGGTATGATGGCTGAAGAAGAAAACCAACCTGAATATAACCTACAACAGTATTGTTAGGGTATATTTTACCAGCCAGTATAGCACTTATCAGAGTATATTATATACTGGTATATTATAGGGGAAAGGAAACGGTTGTATCATACCTAAGTGTACAAATTATTGGATATCTTCATGTATTGAATCAGAAAGAATGTTTTGCAAGTACACACCTGTCTTGTCTCGCTATTGCTAAATCATACTGAGCCATGTAGTAATTCATCCTACATGCAGACACCTGAGACACGCTCATCTCATATACACTAGAAATAGGTGGGCTTGATGACAGAAATTAGCCCCTATTTTTCCTTGTTACATGTTTTATTCGTGTCATCCAACCTGAGGTCGTATGTTCGGATCAATCCAGCTGCCTGGAACTTTGCAGGAGCATAGTGATTGTATCGAGCTACATCCTTAGTCGCCTTCAGTCTTGGGTGGGCTAAAGGAACAATCATCAGCGGGTGTTGTGTGCATCAAACTAAGAAGGACAGAACTGTTTTAAGAGATGAGTACACATTAGTACCATTTCCGTCGGCAAGTGTGAGCTATTAATTGTTTATGAAGAAAAAGTGATTTAGCGTAGTGAGAGACAAGATTAACAGCACAGCTGATAAACTTTCTGTAATTGATTAACAGCACAGCTGATACATATATAATTTTGTTCCTATCATTGGAAGACTTGTTGTAATATATATAAATATATATATATATACATATAAATCATATGTAAACTTACAAATCCAGTACATTCCATCTTCCAACATCCACCCTTCAGCACAAGAGTAGATAGTGTATATACAAATTGTATTTGAACGACTTGTCAAGTTTATAATTGTTAAGTGAAATCTGTTTCCTTGTTTTAATATCACAGTTAGTTACACAGAGGGGTGGCATTTTATGACTGTCTCCACTCTACTAATTTTTCGATATCAGATCATTCACAGCCGTAACTAATTTGTGAAACCAGTAGTTCTCTCATACACTAGGACTTCACCATTTTCCTGCAGAAATTCTATTTCTCTATTGTCAGTACTATACTGATCCTAGATACAATAAAAACCTCACGCTACAATGATACATCCACAAAGACTGAGTAAACACATTAAAGGAACATAATGATGATAGATCCACAAAGACTGAACATATACATTAAAGGAACATGATGATGATACTCCCACAATGAGTGAACATATAAAGGAACATGATGATGATACATCCACAAAGAGTGAACAAACACATTAAAGGAACATGATAATGATACATCCACAAAAAGTGAACATATACATTAAAGGAAAATGATAATGATATATCGACAAAGAGTGAACACATACATTAAAGGAACATGATGATAATGATACATCTACAAAGAGTGAACATATACATTAAAGGAACATGATGATAATACATCTACAAAAAGTGAACATATACATTAAAGGAACATGATGATGATACATCGACAAAGACTGAACATACACATTAAACGAACATGATGATGATACATCGACAAAGAGTGAACATATACATTAAAGGAACATAATGATCTTACATCCACAAACAGTGAACATATACATTAAAGCAACATGATGATGATACAATCGACAAAGAGTGAACATATACATTTCACCTCTGCAGACAGTGTCAGAGAACACACCGACTGTTATGTCTCCTGAGTGTACGTCACTCTGATAATGCGCCAACATTTCTCTTAATGTGTCAATAACTTGTTTTGTATTTTATTTCCCCTCTACATCAGGGGAAGTAACTGCCCAGGAAAGATAACTTTGTTCTTCTTAAGGTAAAAAAATGTGGTCACACTCGAGTCCAGATTAGAAATTGGTTTATGGAAAGCTCCTTCCAGTTTCTCCCTTCGTTCACTCTAATAAAATCTTGTGAAATAAAAATACGAAAGATTTATGTTGTAAAGAAAACATAAATTGTTCACATTTGGCCACAGAGATGTGAAAATAACGGCACGTCGCTAACGCTCAGAAATGTACGATGCGATTTGGCGCCACTTTAAACTAATCATTAATAAGCGTAGGCGTCATTGAATATGTGTCTGTACACAAGTGGGGTGTCTCTGTATATAAGGGGGTGTCTGTACACAAGTGGAGTGTCTCTGTACATAAGGGGGTGTCTGTCCACAAATGGGGTGTCTCTGTACATAAGGGGGTGTCTGTACACAAGTGGGGTGTCTCTGTACATAAGGGGGTGTCTGTCCACAAGTGTGGTGTCTCTGTAAATAAGGGGGTATCTGTCCACAAGTGGGGTTCATGTGTCCACCCGGTTGGGTGCCTTGTACCGTCGTGGGGTCCCTCTGTATACTAGTGAGGTCTCTCTCGACATTAGTGGGTTCCCTTTGTACACAAAAGTAGGGTCAATCTGTATATTGTGGTGCGGGGGAATCCCACTGTACACTATGGGGGGGCCTCTGGATACAAGTATGAGTGCCTGCATGTCTGAAATAATAGATAGATAGATAGATAGATAGATAGATAGATAGATAGATAGATAGATAGATAGATAGATAGATAGATAGATAGATAGATAGACAGATAGATAGTGATAAAGAAATAGAGAGAGAGAGAGAGAGAGAGAGAGAGAGAGAGAGAGAGAGAGAGAGAGAGATGAAAATAAGGAAATCCTACTTGACGATTTACAGCGGACTACCCTCGCACAAAGGAAAGAACCAGTGCGTAAGCTGTATGCTGTTTCCTTGACTATGTATGCGTAAGTTGAATTCTGTTATGTACTTCTTGACTGTGTGTGCGTGTGTGTATGTTGTATTTTTATATACTTCTTTACTGTGTGTGTAAGTTGTATTCTGTAATATACTTCTTTACTGTGTGTGTGTGTAAGTTGTATTATGTTTATATACTACTTGACTATGCATGTAAGCTGTACTGTTTATATACTTTTCAACTCTGTACCTTAAGCTGTGTATTATTAATATACTTCTCAACTCTGTATGTGAGCTGTGTATTGTTTATATAATTCTCAACTCTGTATGTAAGCTGTATTGTTTATGTACTTCTCAACTCTGTATGTAAGCTGTGTATTGTTTATGTACTTTTTAACTCTGTATGTAATATGTAATGTTTATATACTTCTCAACTCTGTATGTAAGCTGTGTATTGTTTATGTACTTCTCTACTCTGTATGTAAGCTATAATGTTTATATACTTCTCAACTCTGTATGTAAGCTATAATGTTTATATACTTCTCAACTTTGTATGTGAGCTGTATTCTTTAAATATTTCTCAACTCTTTATGTGCGCTGCGTAATGTTTATATACTTCTCAACTCTGTGTGTAAGCTGTGTTCTGTTTATATATTTCTCAACTCTGTGTGTAAGCTGTGTGCTGTTTATATACTTCTAAACTCTGCATGTAAGCTGTACTGTTTATATAACTCTCAACTCTGTATGTAAGCTGTACTGTTTATATATTCTCAACTCTGTATGTAAGCTGTACAATTTATATACTTGTCAACTCTGTGTGTAAACTGTACTGGTTATATGCTTCTCAACTCTGCGTGAAAGCTGTATATTATTTATATACTTCTCGTCTACAAACGCAAAAGTGAGAGAACTGGGATCTGGAACAACGACGGCTTGTAATAAACGACGGAAGTCATACCATTAATAAGACCGGGTCTAAATTCATCACGTGGACCACTCTGGTTTGCAATAACATGTCACTGTCATCTGATTAGCTTGGTCTTTGTACACTGTTTGACTTTTTCAATACTGGCGAGAAGTAAGTTGGAGACGGGGGAAGACGGAGGCTGAATGAGACAGAGAGAGAAAGACGCAGTATATTCCCTCAAATGGGAATCGAACCCGGTACATCTAGAATTGTGGGGAATTCTCTTTGCACTGTTATTGGTGTGGGGAATTCTCTTTGCACTGTTATTGGTGTGTGACTGGATTTTCATTCTGCTGGAATTCTGCATCAAGCTTGAAACTAGCAGGGATGGGCGCCTGAGAGGATGAGTTACCGTGCATACAACAAACGCGCTACAGAGACAATCAGTATTCATACACTTCAACACTTGCTGAGGGAGTCTGAGCACCTATGGGTTTGTATGGAGTGCGATTCTCTCGGAGTCTAAACTACACTAACAAATTATTTGGCGTGATATGAACCGACTCCACGGGTCACTTTAAATAAAACGGAACCAAGCTGTTATATCCCCCGACTTAAATTTGCGGCCTTTAAACGTGATCCGCATTGACACCTCTGGAGGTTCAGGCCAGAAATAAATTAATGTTATTTATAGCTTCCCATCAAACCATGGTCACTTAGCAACGAGGGACTAACGTGCGATCAGAAGAAGGAGAAAACTCCAAAGCCTGCTATTAGTTTATTTTAAAAATTTCCTTTTTTGTGTGTTCTTATGTCTATATTCACGTTCTGACGTCACTGACCAATATTTTTAACCTGAATTGCACTAAAATGCCTAAAGCTGCGTTGTTTTCTTTTAATTATATCAGCTTGTTTGTTAATATTGCAATAGGCCAGCGGTAGGAAACCCAGTATGTGTGGAGATCTACTTTAGAAACCATAAGCTCTCTAAAGATCTACTGTGATAAAATCATGTTTATTTTCAGGTATTAGAGAATTTGGAACAAGCGCAGCCTATATAACTTTAAAAGAATCCCGTTGCACGCCCATTGAGGCATATTGGGAATATATTTTCTCGACCATCGGCACACTAGGGGTGATGTGGTCAGCATCACGCCGACCGCCTTAACCTTCCCAGAGTTGCTCAGGTACCCAATTCATGAAATCCCACTTCAACTGGGGATCGAACCATGGACCACCGAACTAGGAAGCCAGTGCACTAACCACTGTGCTACCGCAGCTCCCCAACATAACTTTAAGCGGTGGAAATTGTAAACTAAATGATGTTTTATCGAATGTTAACTTTATTTTAAACATAACATCACGTTCCTATCTTAGGACGTTGATGGATTGAAGTGAGCTGTTGTAAGCTAGATCGTGAGATCTGCCTGTAAGTGATTGTTATTGTTGATCAGCCAGGGATCTATCCTCCAGGGCGACCCAGAGTCCGCTTGGAGGACAACATTAGACAATCTCTAAAGGACCTAGGTCTAGAATGGAACCAGGCCAGGAGGAAGACAGCCGATAGGATAGTATGCGCTCTTTCTTCCAAATCTCTACACCTTGCAGTATAAGAGGAACGATTAAGTAAGTAAAGTAAGTTGATCAGAATCGATTTCACTACTCTCCGAGCAAACCAACAGCTGCTCAGTCTCCTTCAACAAAAGTCTAAGGGTATGATTGGTAATTGTTCCTGAAGAATGGATTGTTAATGGAGTCTCAGACAGCCACCTTAAGGGTATCTCGCGTACAGCCCAAGACTACACACATACCTTCATTTTTGAATGCGTTCCAATCGTTCCCATTGTGATATTGAGAGCGTGAGCATTCTCAAAATAACAGGGTTGCCGGTGCCATTCCATTTGAATTATGGGGGACTTCCCGATAAGCAAACAAGGCCGCGGGTAAGTATTGATCCCATGTGTCAGGTTTTTCATGTGCCAACTTTCTCAGGATAGAAATAAGTGTCCCGTTGAACCTTTCCACTTGCCCGTTCCCTTGGGCGTGATACGGACTACAGTGAAAGTGCCTGGCTTGAAAGATCCTGAAAACTTCCATTATCAGTCAATATCTGGTGGGGAAATCCTAACCCTGTGAATATTGTAAGTAACGCCTCTGCCACATGTTTGGAGTCGATTGATGACATGGCTACTGCCTCTCCCCACATAGAACAAGTGTCCACCAGAGTAAGAATATAACTGTTTCTCCTCTTGGTTCGTGTGAGAGGTCCCACAATATCCACTGCAACTCTCTCAAAAGGTGTTCCCACTATGGGCATTTCCCCTAGAGTTGCAGGAGCAGTCCAGTGCTTTGGAGCTACCCTTTGCCATTCTGGGCAGGATTTGACATATCTTTTTATATCTTCAGTTATCCCTGGCCAGAAGTAATGACAAGCTATACGTTGTCCTGTGGCGCTAATCCCCATATGACCATTGAAGGAGAACGCATGTCCTAACTCCATCACCTTTTCCCTATATGAAGATGGAAGAACTAGTTGTCCATGACAGTTTGATCCTATTCCAGCCTTCCTATACATTAACTTATTCTTCATATAAAATTCTTCTTTATTTGGAGGGGTATGGCTTTTTGGTAGTTTTCTGAAACACGGCTTTAATGACTTATCCTCAGCCTGTGCCTTCCTTATCTCCTCTGGATGAGTATTTATTGGGTTATCTTCCTCCTTCCTTGACTGTGACCTGGTCTGTACTGCTGCCATAATCACTGGTCTTTTGGGACTTCCCAAAAACACATATCTAAACCCCAATATCAGAGGGTAGATTGGTTCATTTATCACTGCTGCTCTAATCACTCCTTCCACATAGCGAGTTTTTACATTTATTCTAGCAATGGGAAGAGTCATGGTTGCTACGTCCTTAGTTGCTCCTTGTATCTCCACTGTTTCTGTGGTATATTGATCTGGGTGCACTAGGTTAGAACTCACGACAGAGTCAAAATCCAATCCAGTATCATAAAGGCACTTGATAGTGGCCCCATTACATACTACTTCTTCACATACAGGATGATGATGAGGTTCTTGCTGTCCTGTAGACAGTTCCTTCTTTCCCTTGTTTCCTGTTTTAAGGCATGCAGCGAAATATGGAGGGTTTTCTTCCTAGTCTGTTGTGTAATGATTATTTAACTTGCAAATTTTACACCATTTTCCTTCTGCTCTGTAGGGTTTCTTTTCATTTACTTGAGGGTTTCTGTCTCTAGGATCAAATCTTGGCCTATCATAACTTTGTTTAAATCTATGGGGTTGATCCCTATTATCAAACGTATTCTGGTTTTGGGGGGTTTTATTACTCTCTGCTTGCTTCATTTTAACTCCAGCCACTTCTGACTGGGCTGTCTGATATCTCTCAGCAACATTGAGAATCTCCCCCAGCCTCTCTGCACCTTGTTCCATGAGAAATTTTCTCAAGTCTGGAGCCATGGACTCTCTTAACTGCTCCATCATAATCATTTCCTTTAAGTCTTGGGTTTTCCCCAGAGCAGTCCATTTCTCCACGTAAGTTTCTAGTCTTGCAGAGAACTGGTGGTAGGTTTCTCCAGACAGCAGCTTACTATTTCTAAATTTCTTCCTATAAAATTCAGCATTCTTCTTATATCTGACTAACAATGCTTGTTTTAGGAGGTCATAGTTTTCTTGATCTTCCCTGCTTAATTTAGAGAAAACTTCATAGGAAGTTCCCCTCAACCCTTGTGATAGTTTTAAACTCCATTTTTCTTTCTCTAACCCATAGTTAGTAGCTAGCCTTTCATATCTATTTAGGTATGACTCAATGTCATCGTCTTCCTCTACAAAAGGATCTAAATGAAAGTTCATGGCTGAGTTTGAGGCTCTCTGACTGGCACTAGAGTCAGAGGTAGTTGGGCTGCTTCCATTTTCTGGAATATGTCCTTGAAGTTCAATTTCTTTCAGCCTCAACTCATGTTCTCTTTGCAAACGTTTTTCCTCTGCCTCCATTTGCAATCTTTTTTCCTCTTTAGCAGCCTCCATTTGCAATCTTTTTTCCTCTTTAGCAGTCTCCATTTCCAATCTTTTTTCCTCTTCCTCTCTCTGCAATTTCTTTTCCTCCTTTTCAGCCTTCATCTGCAACCTTTTTTCCTCTAACTGTAACCTTTTAATCTCAGCCTCCCTGTCAGCCTCTAATGTCCTAACTTCTTTATCTGCTTCTAATTTTAATCTTTTTTCTTCTTTATCTGCTTCTAATTTTAATCTTTTCTCTTCTTTATCTGCTTTTAATTGTAATCTTTTCTCTTCAGCTAACCTGCTATCTTCAAATTTATCACATTCAGTAGTTACATACTGAATCAGAGTGTCCCCACTCATGCCAAGGTATTTTGCCGTCTGCACTGTAGCAGATCTAAATTTGGCCAAGTCTGCCATTCTCTCACTTGTACACAAATTATTAACAACTTATATCATAAATTAGCAAATATTACTAACCTAATTAACTATAGGAAATGACAGCTCATCCAATTTCACCACAAGTTGTTTAATTATATTTTATATTTATTTATCTATTATTCCCCACAGTAAAAGTCCCAGGGTATGGTGGTAAAATAATCCCGGACAGGACCCCACTATGTGATAAGAAGTTTAGATGTTAATAATTATAGGATATCCTAGACAAATAGATGTTTCAGAAGATACCTGGATAGTGCCAGATAAGAGACTGGTCTTATAAGAAATACCTCCTTCTCTGAAAAGAGCAAGGGTGTATAGACAATCAAGGTGAGGTCCAGCTATGTAAGTTCCCAGAGTAAGAAATGATGATGATGAAGTTCTCTGGGTCCCTATCTGCTACCTCTTGAGATCTCACCAAGAGTATGTTAACTGTGTGTTGTTATTTGGCAAAGTGTCTAGGGTAATGTATTATCCGAGTTATGAATTTCAAAACAGAACTTTAACTTTAATGAAATTTAAGCAAGACTGTCTGAAAATAGATATGTACAATTTATTTTTCCTGTACCTCAATCTTGTTGGTACAGGAATTCTCAAAAAAATCAAGAAAAGGTTATTTACATGCTAAAATAAATATTTTTTGGAAACTCTGTCCATTTGTGTACAACAAAAATATCACTGGAATGAATATACCCACAGTTCTTGATATTATCACTAATTCTATACTGTAAGGTCTGTTATTTTCATCACTCCCAGGTGGTATATTTTTATAGGTGAAATTTTGTTTTAGGATGAGGTATCAGTGCCTGTATAAAGGACTTATCTGTTAAAGGGTTATTGCAGCTGTTTTGTTGATCTTAGGCCTGTACACCAACGTTGTGACTCCTGACTGAAGAAAAGGAGCTAGCTTCAAATTGTAGCATGAGCACTCACTCCAACATGTTCTTCCTTTCAGGCTACTGCAGCAACGAGGTACTTTGTAATACAACCTGAAATAAGAAGGACAATCCCTTCTATGTAACATCTGCCTCTATCAATTTCACCTCTAAACTGTATTAATACCTACCTAGGTCAGCCACTTGTGCTAACAAGTCGCACCAGACCTTAAATTCTGTTGTCTACACTCAGCTTGGTGTAATCAGTCTTCTTCAGTATTTATTCTATGTTAATGTCCCTCCTTCCTGTTTGTCTTCCATACAATAGTCATGGTGGATACAATATTGCTTGTGACCTGTTGATTACTTCATTCGAACATTCCCTATATGTTTTCACATGTTATTTGAACAGTGTGTCATTCCAAAAGACAATATCAATTTATTAATACTGCACTTACAGTCGCAAATTTGTAAAGCCAATTGGCAAACATTTTACACAATATCACTCCGAATAAGCCTGCTATAGGCACATTCCTACTTAGGTCGTCGTGACATCACACATTTCCCAGCGGCAGTATCGAAAACTAATATGGCACACAGATAGCCTGTTACCTACAGGACTAATAAATTATGCCAATAAAATTATCTGTCTTACCCTCAAGTAAAGAATCTTCACACACACAAGCTGCCCGACAGTAAAGGGCTATAGCACTAAGCTTTTCAGTACAGACGGCAAAGGCTTGTCCTTCTGTCTCTTTCAATAATGTCAGCTTGGTATGGAAGCTTTGTCGTCAATGGCGGACTTTACAAGAAGTTGTTAATTTTTATCACACTACACCCAACCAATCAGATGACGAGTCAAAAAAAGTTAACTATTTCCTAGGCTATAGAATTTGAGCAGTTTTAAGCGTGTTTGTCTAATCTGACCGAATTTGTTTATTTTATATCATAGTTATTTGTGAACCGATTTTAATTATCAAAAGTGATAATTAAACGGCCAATTATTCTCTATCGTTCTATATAGTTTTCCTTTAGTTATTCCTTTGCATTCAAATGGGGTTAATTTTTTTGTAATTAAATTTGATCTTAACCTGATGTGAAAATATTACTAAATTAAATTTTTCTAAGTTAAGATAATTTTTCTATGAGGGAATCTCTATGTGTATATGTTAAGCAATATCAGCGCTATAATTTGAGATATCCCTTTTATTTTAATTATCTTTAGTTATCGAGAAATAAATTATCTAAGTTCGGTCAAAAACTCAAAATAGGCATTATTTCCACTTCAACCAAAATTTTCTTGTTCTTACAAAAAAGAGGTAACGATTTGATTGGTTGTTAAATTTTACTACGTCCTTCGATAAATATTGGGATGGGTGTGTGTGTGAGAGAAAGGGGGGGGGATGTTCCCAAGCGAAATGCAACACATCTCTCAGTTAAGGCAGCTGCTATCTATCTTGTTAGTCAAGGGTTAACACCGCAAACCATTACACAGTTCATGAATGTTTCAAAGTTCACACTGTTATAAGCATCGTCTAGATCAATTGCTACAGCAACCGTTTCACAGTTACCCTGGAATCCCTCCTACACATCATACGCAAATATTCCAGACATTCTGCAGTGTGACGATTTGACAGCTGGTGAGCAGTGTGGGATCTTTACCAGTTTTAGGAAGAGACCTTAGGTAACTATGTTGCGAGTCTTCCGGCACCTTAGCGTTCTGTATGCTGATGTTGAAATCCCTCACCACATTCATAATTCCTGTGTCGTCCACCTGTTTAAGGTGTTGATACTAGACACCATCACATATGCTGTCACCTGTTTAATGGGTTGATACTAGACACCATCACATATGCTGTCTTTAGCATATGAAAGAGGGCAACGTTAAGGATGAGATGTCTACTGAAAATGAAGAAACAATTACTTATAATCAGAGTAATATAGCGCTTTCATATGGTGGCGGGAGAGGGCTAGTTCGAAATCTGGTTAGCTTTAAAATTCTTTCTCTTTCCCTGCCCTGTCCGTCATGCAGGGATCTATCAAATCTACCTATGCTATCCCACCGTTAGAAGGAGATTATCTACTAATGCCCGACCAACTGCTATAAACTGTTTGTGAAAATATTGTCCTGACAAAAAAATCATTTTGTTGATATGCTAGTTGTTGTTTTGCTTTCATAGTAATAACATACTACTGACATCATTTATTGCTGGCAGTGACAGCCCTGTCTGACTTTTATTCTACAACTTTCCACCAATAACACATTACTGACATCAGCTATTACTAACAGACAAGATTGTGCCAAAGACACACGACTAGATGGTTATTTACGCACAACAGCCAACACAATCCTACCTTACTTTCTTACATCTTTCAAATTCAACTGCTAAGCACTCCAGTTATTTCCAATGTGTGACAAAACGGGGCGGCACCTGTCGATCTTTGTTTCTCTCCGGCAGTATCGGTACATTTGTGGCATTGATCTTTATTATGTGCTGTCAATTATAGCACTTTTCTTTCTTTCTTTTTCTCCTTGTGTGGCAAATATTTTGTAGGTGCAAACATTTGTTGACACTCCTCTCTGTGATGTCACCTGCTGTTACCTGATCATCTTGGTGTGAAGAAATGGACGACCTCTGTCGATCTTTGGTTCTCTCTGGCAGTATTGGTACATTTGTGGTACTGATTTTTATTTTTTGCTGTCAATTATCGCACTTTTCTTTCTCTCTTTCTTTCTTTCCTCGTTATTTTTCTGCCAAGTAACAAATATTTGATTTTATCAAATCACCCTGTAGGTGATAAATATCACATTTGCTTGACGCTACCCAGATTTGTGGTTACAGGCGCGGCAGATTAAAACGTACTTCAGCCAGCCCTTAGTCACAGATAAGACACGGAGTTTGCATACACATACGACAGATAACGAGATTACTGTCAATGTGTCACATGTGGGCAGACAAGAGTGATATAATCGCTTCCGGTCACTTGGTTAAAAGCAATCATGGGTTTATTACATTTGAGACAATATGAGTCTACAAATGTGTTGGTGAGAGTGTATGCAAGACATCATATTACCAAAAATGGGAGACATGACCTTTTGCAAAATATTTACATGTAGGAAACATTTTGAAAGTGCCACACCCGACCTTTTTGAAATGATTGGATCTTTCTGATTAGATTCATAACAACATTGAGGGGATTATAGCCTGACCTTTTCGTAGTTTTATCTCACTGTGAATTTCAAGCTCGCCAAGACAACCTCGGACCTCACCAGAGTGAAGACTAGATTCATAATTCGTTTTGTTAACCGGACCTTTCATTGGAGAACCAGATAAGACTTACAAAGCACAGGAAATCTCTTTCAAATTTTAATAAGGAACACCGGGACTAGGAAACTGAAAAAACACGGAGTCAGAAGGGGCAATCTATTGTAAAATTAAAGACATCCCAGACGCGTGTAAGACAAGAGCAGAGTGGAAAGGAACTGACCCATCGGGAGAAGAAACTACCATTGGCAGCTAGCTAAGTGAAAATATCCGCTGCCAAAATGGACCTCCTTTATTCAGTTAAATTCCATCCAAGTGATGAAACCTTTTCATAAATATTCAAATTAATTTCCAACTGTTAAAACTTAAAGTGATTTATTAAATTTTGTTATTTGTAAAGTTACAAATTTAATTTCGATTTAATCCTTTTAAATGTACTACATGTTTGTCTCAGTCAAAGTTACTAAACACACCCTCTAAATAGAGCTTTATTTATATATATTATAATAATAAATTCCGCTGATTAACTAAGCTGTGGGGGCTTAACGAGCTAGAATTAACCACTGCAAAATTCTTCTTAAAGTGTTGGCAGATTATAGAATTAATGTGCTTAGCAAAAGCCAGCATTGTTTTCGCTTATCTGAATATCTTGTGAAGACTCCAATGTGAAAGAAGCTTTACTACCCTTTTATCTACATTTCTGCCAAGAGTAATCTTGTGTAAAGATAGACTCCATTGAAGCCTATACTAGATACTCTTTGAGTTTTGGCCACTTTTGGACCACTACTGCAAAGCAGGAAAGGCAATACCGTCACATCTGGCTTTCGGTGAGCAACTGAGATAAGATAGTCGCCGGCGTGTTTAGATTGAAGCGCTGATAAGACGACTCGTCTGGTAACCCAGATGGGCAGACACGGATTTTTGCGTACTCATGCGACAAATAACGAGTTTACTGTCTGTGTGACACATGTGGGCAGACAAGTGTGACATAATCGCTTCCGCGCTGACTTGTTATGACAACATTACTTTCTAATAAAGTAATACGTATTACAGCTTACCCATGTTGTCATGTGTGTCTACCGATCTGCCTGTAAGTTTGAACACAAGGGCATCGGGCATCTTATTGCCATATATGGGAGACGTGATCTTTGCAAAATTTGTCCATGTCGGAAATATTTTGAAAGTACCACACCCGACCTGTTTGAATATGATTGTATAGGCCAGATTACACAAGACAAAGGCCTTAATACTGTGTCTAGTAAATGATAGAAGAATGAGAATAAGTAAAGGACAGAATGTAGGTTTCTGGTATTTTATAAACGTATAAACATATAAAAAGGGGAAACCCGAGGCTTGTAAACAGTAAATAAATAAACAAACAACACACAAAGGTATGATCCCACTGAGTGCCTGATCATACCTTTGTGTGTTGTTTATTTATTTATTTACTGTTTACAGGCCTCGGGTTTTCCCTCCTTATATGTTTATAAGTTTATAAAAATACCAGAAACCTACATTCTGTCCTTTACTTATTCTCATTCTTCTATCATTTACTAGACACAGTATTAAGGCCTTTGTATTGTGTAATCTGGCCTATACTGTTTAATAGTGGAACTGCAGCAGTGATTGCGACTATAATTAGTCTGGGTCGTCCTATGGTACATATCCGGGTCGCGTGGGAGTTCGTGCTAGACCTCTGTCGGTGAAGCTTTATTTTTGTAATGCTTAGCTGGCAGAGTGGATAGTGACGATTCGCTCCCGTGGCTAGGCGGTGGGTGCCGTTCGGAAGGTCCTGGTTCGATCCCGGTAAGCCTGTCACTTCTGTTGTTTTTCTCTTGTCTGGTCTTCTACTTCTTTATTTTCCCACTAAGTGCCTGATCATACCTTTGTGTTGTTTGTTTATTTATTTACTGTTTACAGGCCTCGGGTTTCCCCTCCTTATATGTTCACACACTCTAAACTGAGGTATACTAAAATAATAGAATTGCACTGAATAAATCAGGGGTGGGGGCTTAAACGAGATGAACTTAAGAAGTGCTTAAATCTTTCTCAAAAGTTGTCGGCAGATTATAGAATTAACGTGCTCAGCAACAGCCAGCATTGTTTTCGCTTATCTGAATATCTTGTGAAAACTCCCATGTGATAGAAGCTTTACTACTCTTCTATCGACATTTCTGCCAAGAGTACTCTTGTGTAAAGATAGACTTTATTGAAGCCTATAATAGATACTCTTGAGTTTTGGCCACTGTTGGACCACTACTGTAAAGCAAGGGAGGCAATACCGTCACACAATGACAATTTTTGATATTTCTTGTGGCCGACATGACTGGATATCCTTTTCCTGAAAGCTTAGCCACTCCTTTGGTCCATCTTTATTTGACCTACATTATTTCTTACCTTCTGAGGATTTTGCATGTAGATGCGTAGTGATTGTTCAGTTGTCATTGTCACCTGGTGTGCTAATTATTTCACGTATTGTTGTTTTAATATTTCACCTGGTATGCAAACTATTTCGTATAATATTTCATCCACAATTAACTTTAATTTAGATGTAAAGTTTCCTATTATTGTGTTATTTCTTAATACAACCTTATTGGATTGTTAATCATTTTTCTGAGGCAGAGCATCGCAAAGGCTAAGTTTGTTTTTTAAATGCTGGAATTTGTTTAATGTCCATATATTATTCTCACACTTTATCATGACAATGTTATTGATCAATTACCGTTTTGCTTCCTTACAGATATTTAGATGTTAGAAAATTGGTATCAGCTGGTATTTGACATAACAGTTCCTGAAATAACACAATGCGCCAACGAAGCCCTGGAATAAAGAATTTCATGTAACAAGGTTACACTGATATGAATTTTACACGAAGACAACACGTTGGATCGAAATTGCTGTAGAAAATTACCGAAGAAGTCAGCCATAATGTTTTTTGGAAAATCCTACTCATTCAAGTCTGGATTGGCAAATAAACATAAACCTAAAAAAGTCAGCACATTTTCCTTAAGTTAATTTCTCACTCGGGCACCTCTGAAAGATTCAATTAAAAAATCACGTGCAACAACTCAGTGTCCGCCCGTGATGGAAGTGCTCAATTATTCCAGCGCAATTTGGAACTTTCCGTGCCTCTTGTCATAGCTGTTCACAACGTACGACCTTGAAACACTCAAACGGCACTCCCAAAATATCTTATATCCTTCCTCTCGCCCTCTCAAAGCAATCTATTCTATCCATCCCTATCAGATTCGCTACAGATATCTACATCTCAACGTCACTTAATAGTCTGCTCTTACAGTGTTTTCCTACACTCACTTAAAGACTGTTTTCCCTCCAACCATTCCAAGTTTTTTCACAGCTAACGATTCACAGGTCATTTCACATCCCGTCATTGACAGGTTGTTTTGCATCCACTCATAACAAAGCTATTTCACATCCTTATTTTCATAAGCCGCTTCACATTCATCATTCACAGCAATTTCACATCAACCAATTCCTAAGTTGTTTAATATGACAATGTCCAGAGCTTATGAGCGGCAGAGAGGATTGTCTTATAGTGTAAACATTTCTGGTTTGATCTCATAATGTTGTTATCACATTAGCTGTAAAGCAAATTTCAGATTTCTACTTAAGAGGATTCTGAAGCAAAAAAAAATGCTCCAGGTTAACGCACACGTGCAAACCTATTTTTTATGTCATGTTGTTATGATTAAATCTTTATATTTTATGAACAGATCCCAGATATGTCAGAAAGAATCACATCTTACTAGCTTAACCCACTCTTCTCGATTTTCCCACATATGCTGTGAAGCAGCTTGTGTGGGAGAAACTGATTTCCTTCTTGTGTGGGGTTTGTTATTTTGGCCAATCATGATTTGTTTCTGCTGTGTCTCTTTATCACTGTCTACTTATCTTCATTTGCTGAGTCTTCTTTCTCAGAAACTAGATTTACTGTCAATTGATTGTGTGGGCAGCTCTTTTGGGTTTATTCTTATGAGCGGCTCAAAATCTTTACTGTTATGTGTGCATAGAGTTGTACCAGTAACATAACGCCTTTTGACTTGTCAGTCTGTCTATCTATTTAACAAATAAACGAAGTTTTTTAATCAGCGGTCACGTGTCTTGACCTATCCTTCAGACTCTCTTTGTAACTGATGGTTCATATTGCTCCAGTCAGTTGTCACGTATCATGACTTATCAGTCCATCTCTTACGGTGACATTAGCAGCTTCTGGTAGGCATTTCATCTCAAACGTTGCGGTCTTTCTTATGCACAAGACAGCATCCGTGTTTGACAATAAATGCAAGAAGTTGTTGTGAATGTGTTTTGCCGCTTTGCATCCGTGGAATCAAATGGAACCACCATTAGTTAACAATAGAACATCTTATGTCTATTTCTCTGATCATTCTGGTATCCTCTTCAAATATGTTTCCAAGGAATCTGAACTCCTAGACTTGCTACATCAAGTTTTGTCGTTGCTACATCAAGTTTTGTCGTTGCTACATCAAGTTTTGTCGATACGGTCATGGAATGGGCTTCCATTTCTGAAGACCTTCATTGTTTCTGTATAAGACCTACTGATCTATGTTGTGTACATCTCGTTTATGATGGATGAATGCATATTTATATATATATATTTTTATCTTGTGTGAATAGTAGGCTTTGGTTGTCTGAAATCGTTTATGGCGTCTGATTCCCGATATCCTTACGATGTTGTCCAACTCAATCATTCATCATTTAAACTCATCATCTCCACGTGGAGCACAGGACTTCAACGAATACCGCTGAAGCTCTCATATCCTTTGTCATCAGTTCAAGGTCTTTCAATTTTTTCTTGATCACCTTCATGTCTATGGCTCATTCCCTTCTCAGTGTGTTTTTGTCTGTCTTTATTTCTTTTACTCTGTGAATTCAAGAGCAAGAACTGCTTTGCAATTTTATCAACGTGTTTTCTCAATGTGTTTTATCAACGTATTTTATCAACGTGTTTTCTCAATGTGTTTTATCAACATGTTTTATGAACATGTTTTCTCAATGTGTTTTATCAACGTGTTTTCTCAATGTGTTTTATCAATGTGTTTTCTCAATGTGTGTTTTTTCCAGTGCCAGCACCATACCCTCACATCCTGTGCCACTTATATTTCCTAATCTAAATAGATGTTAAATATTAGGGATTATAGCATGCATACCTGTCGCACTCCTGTGTTGACTTCAAACTGTGTTTATGAGGTCAACCACTGTTTATTAAGCGTTTAGACGTGTGTGTTACAGAGGTGCAATACTACAGAATTGCCAGAAAAACCAAATTGACCCATATGGAAGACCCATCAACATAATTCTGTTTTGTTCCCCATGCGTCTCCACTATTCTATTCCCGTGTCGGTTCCAGTGGAAGATTCTGAATAGATGATACTTTCGCCAGTATTCATTATGGTGTGTCCTGATCTATTTCATCTTCCCCCAGCAAATTCCCAAAAGGCTTATAATGCTGAGTCTCATTTCCTTGACGAGATGTGCCGCGTTTTCTTCCAGTTTCGTTTAGTATTCGCACATTCCATCTCACTACCGTGGTTTCTCCATCGGCGTTAGAAAATGTGTTGGATCCAGGCATCCAGTTTTGACTTTCATTAGGTCGCACGCGAGCCTATATTGTGAGTAATATTGTTCCTGGTTGGTGATTTGTTTGTCTGCTCTAGTATAAACGTTTGGAACTGAATAAAAAATAACACGTGAATAATTTGATTCCAATGATATAAAGAAGAATAAGTAATGAGAGTTGTATATGTCTATCAAGCTTTGTTGACCAGGCAGTGAAATAAACATCTTTCCATTAGTTAATATCTTGACTTAAATATTCTCACTCAGGACAAACGATATCATAATTAATTGCCCAATCAAAAACAAGAATATACTTCTTTAAACTCATCTACTGTATATAATAAATAAATAATTAATTATATTATAATCATTTTACACAAATCGTTGGTATAATATTGTCATCATGATTACTTCACGAAAAAGATAAATAAAGAAATCAAAGCTAGAAGATTAATTTATCCGTGTAATCTGAAATATTTATTATGTGAATTATTTTTCCAATAACAGTATTATTTATGACATTATTATTGCATCTGTGCAAAGATGGATATAAACTACTTCAAGCTAAATCGTCTGCTGTTGTCTCTAATTTCTGCACTGATTCTGTGAAGTCTTTCCTACAGTAGTTCAATGTTAACTTACTGCTACAAAGTTATTGCCAATAGTGGTAAATCTGTAAGGCTATTACATTATCAAATCTCGTCGTTTTTTCCCATCTAACTTTTAAAATAATTATTTGCTTGTTGCTAAGCAACGTTTGAGAAAATTCTGAAAACGAGAACCAGAAAGTTACAAACTTGCATAAATGAGTGCTCGTACAGAATTGAAGGATTGAAACAGTAAGACAAGAACACCAGTGTGGAACTGGTGGAAACAGTAAGACAAGAATACCAGTGTGGAACTGATGGAAACAGTTAGACAAGAACACCAGCGAGGAACTGATAGAAACATTAAGATAAGAACACCAGCGAGGAACTGATAGAAACAGTAAGACAATAACACCATAGTGGAACTGATAGAAACAGTAAGACAAGAACACCAGTGTGGAACGGATGGAAACAGTAAGACAAGAACACCATTGTAGAACTGTTGGAAACAGTAAGATAAGAACACCATTGTGGAACTGATGGAAAAAGTAAGACAAGAATACCATTGTGGAACGGATGGAAACAGTAAGACAAGAACACGATTGTGGAACTGATGGAAACAGTAAGACAAGAACACCATTGTGGAACTGATGGAAACAGTAAGAAATGAACACCATTGTGGGACGGATGGAAACAGTAAGACAAGAACACCATTGTGGAACCGATGGAAACAGTAATACAAGAACATCATTGTGGAACTGATGGACACAGTAAGACAAGAACACCATTATGGAACTGATGGAAAAGTAAAACAAGAATACCATTGTGGAACTGATGGAAATAGTAAGATAAGAACACCAATGTGGAACTGATGGAAACAGCATGACAAGAACACGATTGTGGAACTGATGGAAACAGTAAGACAAGAACAAAATTATAGAACTGATGGAAACAGTAAGACAAGAATACCATTGTGGAACGGATGGAAACAGTAAGACGAGAACACCATTGTGGAACCGATGGAAACAGTAAGACAAGAACACCATTGTGGAACTGAAGGAAACAGTAAGACAAGAACACAATTGTTAAACTGATGGAAACAGTAAGACAAGAACATAATTGAAGAAATGATGGACACAATAAGACAAGAACACTATTATGGAACTGATGGAAACAGACGAGAATACCATTGTGGAACAGATGGAAACAGTAAGACAAGAACACCATAGTGGAACTGATGGAAAAAGTAAGACAAAAACACCATTATGAAACCGATGGAAACAGTAAGACAAGAACACTAGTGAGGAACTTATGGAAACTGTAAGACAAGAACAGCAACGTGGAACTAATGGAAATAGTAAGGCAAGAACACCGATGTGGAACTGATGGAAACAGTAAAACAAGAATACCATTGTGGAACTGATGGAAACAGTAAGACAAAAACACCATTGTGGAACCGATGGAAACAGTAAGACAAGAACACCAGTGAGGAACTTATGGAAACTGTAAGACAAGAACACCAATGTGGAACTGATGGAAACAGTAAGACAAGAACACCAACATGGAACTGATGGAAATAGTAAGGCAAGAACACCGTTGTGGAACTGATGGAAACAGTAAGACAAGAACACCATTGTGGAACTGATGTAAACAGTAAGACAAGAACACCATTGTGGAACTGATGACAAGAACCAGATAAAGACAACTGGATCAACAGCTAACGTTCGGTTGGGCACACATTCAGGAAAGCAGCTAATAACGTTACTAAGCAATCATATTTTGGAATCCCCAGGGGAAGACAAATGGAGACAAGAGACACGGAGAAAGGAATTAGAGAAAGGCGTAGAAAAGATGAAAAAGGTATGGGACTGCACAGGCCAAGAAGACTTGTCGTGAGTTTGCAGAAGGGCTATGCTTCCCCAGTAGGTTCTTGATTAAATGAATGAAAAGTCAAGATTTTTTTTTTTTAAAGAAAACGACAAAAGTAAATAAAGTCGAAACAGACGTTGATACTGATGTTGCCCCCTCATCTACCGATACATATTAAGAGTGCAGTGCATCAGGTCTATTACATTCTTCAGTACAGGCATTCGCGCACATCAACACCTCAAGACGCCCACGAACATACCATTCCAAATTTCACGCGCATTCCCACAATAAACTATACGACTGTTATCGCCTCTTCCCCCGCTTATCAGGCAAACGTTATCAAAAGCTCAGAAGACTTTAAGAAGCAAATGATAAGACATAACATATTAATTGTTGTACTCACCACAAAGCATCTTCATCATCTCTAAGTGTTAGAGATGAAATAAGACTACTAGAGAGCACGACACAGATCTAGCGCCATCACCGTCACGGGAAAGTCCCCACGCTTACATTAAGATGACAGCTGGTAGACCTAATATCTCTACCTACTTTTTCTTGACTGATGGCATATTTTCATCAGAAAATGCCCGCCAACACGAAACTGTCAACGACCACATTGCAGAACGTGCCACATGGAATTGCAAACTCATATTTAAAAGAGCGAGTTGGCGGTAGATTAACACTTAAATGCCAAGAACATCAGTTACAGATCTTTATAAACCCCTCAGGAAGAAAGTGATGAGAACTGAAATTAACAGTCGTCGCCCAGTAATTATCAGTTCGAGGAGCACGTGCAAAAATACCAAATGACATCATACATTTTTCAGGCACTCAGTTTTAGTCTAATAGTGTCAACAAGTGTCAGTGTGATAGACGGAGTCTACATGAATTAGATGTCTGCCTGCGTAATTGTCTGTCTGTCTACCGATCTATCCATACACCTATCTGCCAATCTTTCTGCTCTATGCTCATTTCGTGAGCCACATTAAGTTCCCGCTAGCTGTTATAGACAAAAGCAACACATCCGTCACAATCAATTTTTCTGAGGTTTTAGCCTTCGCTAGCATGTCTTATGTGCGTTTTTTGTTTTTATATAAAATTACTGATCGTTGCTTCGGTTATAATGTGACATACTGTACTGCCTTTGTCAGACATAGCACACTTTTCCTCAACAACCAACATACTAAAATTAACCAAACTACAAACCCACCCCCCAAAAAAAAGTGAAGAAAAGCAACGCAAATCAAATAACCATTCAACAATGTGAGAACAAATTAAGGAAATTAGCCAAAACGCGAACTAATCCATTTAATATAACCACTCAAACGATACATCCAAATCTTACCAAACGATATAACCAACCAACCATCAAACAAAGGAACAGAACAAATAAAACATACGAACCAATACTAGCTAAACTACCAACACCATACCAGGTAACGGAACCTAGAATTCGAACAAGGTAAACAATAGCAAAATAAATATAAACGACCTGAACCAATCAGGCATGGTCACGAAATAAATACCTTGATCAAAGTCGATGACTCGGATACGGATACATCTATGAGGTCGTCATCCAGAAAGACAAAAATCACTGCTTGCTGATTGAAATGTCTCGTGTCTTTGTTCATGCACCTGATTCGAAAACTACAGTTACGTCGAATCTTGGACCTCATGTAGTAGAATGTGGAGCAAATAGCACTATTTGTACAGGTGTACAATGTAAACCCGAGAGGCATTCTCCTTCTGTGGATCCGCAGCTGCTGATTGTTTTTGCCAAATGTTTTCTTGCTTCTCGTGCCCATCGTCAAAAAGAAAAACAAAAGGATTTTTGCTAAAAACGTGACACTTTTTTTAAACGTGTGTGGATAAGGTCCAGCAGCTTATTATGAACACTTTTCTTCATGCAGTATTCTGTATGACTCATGTGTTTGAAAATTTCAAACAGTCATCCTCCGTATATGGAGTTGCTATATCCGATAATTCTTGGTAATGATTCCGTTATAACTTCTTACATTTTTCCTGTCGAGTCGGAAGTACTTATGCAATCTTAGCAAACACTTCATGCTCGCATTTACCTGGAGTCAATGTAGTATTATCACGTTTTAGGGACTCAATTAATCTCTCAGGGATGGACGATACGCTTGTCTGGCCCTGCCATGCATCGAAGCGTGAAACATGAACAATGACAGTAGGGAAAAAGAGAGTGCTAACAACATAATAATGCACCTAAGTCAGTAGGCACAACAAATGTAGTTCAATACTGCCGGAGATGAGAAGAGAGCGCACATATTATGTCACAATAACAACGATGTACGACAGGACCTAAAGAAAAATTTTCTATATAAAATGTGGCTTTAAAAAAACTGTGCCCACTCTGATACTCGAGCTACTACCACTTTAGAATCCCACTTTAAAAAAAAAATTTTGTCAGAACAAGTGGTCCTAATGATGTCATACTCCTCCCTGGTCTCCTGGGTAGTGAGATCGGATGCCTAGCCTTCTCGAATAAGGGCAAAAAAATAGGAGGTCCCGTGTACAACTTGCGCACATTAAAAATCCCACGGCAGTTGGAAATCGTAAAGAGTAGGCCTGTCAGGCCGCTGCCCTGGCAAAATTTAAAAATTAGGAACCTATACACAACAAAAATATTTATAGAATGTGTGATTCCTATATACACACATTGGGTTTCTCGCTGGTGCTACGGAGTTCATGCACTGCGCTGAGATCCTCCTTGTGTGATCTAAGGGAGGAGATCGGAGCACTGATGGAGTAGTCCGTGTGCAATGAAGATTTAAAACCCAAACCAAACCAAACCAAACCAAACTAATCCCACTGAAGCAGCATTTAAATAGAACGTGATTTTTTTTTCGGCAACGCACACGCATGGCGGTTTCAATTTGGTAAAACTGCGTCACACTGAGTGTTACGGTATTTTATTGAAGTCGTCTGCTATGGTTGGCAGTGTGCTATTTCTAGGGTCACAGCATTTAATATAATTTGATGTTAAGAATTCACGGACTACTGAACGCCATGTACACGATCGATTTATGACGTGTTAGCGTTGATAGGTCACGCACCGTGACTTAGATACGAGACCCTTTTTACGTTGACCATCAAGCTGTGAAGACGCGTCCTATATCCGTCCAGTGTTCGGCATTGCATTGCCATAGATATATATATATAGTTACTTCGAAGTAGGGACTCAGGGTCAGTCCAAAGTTATGTGAATCAAATAAGATAATAAGGTTAGTATATAATCGACTTCAAGGAAAGATTATTAACCTGTATATAAGATTATATTCGTCAGACTCATACGCTCACTGTCGGCTGTTGGAATCCCCAACCGCGCGTGCATATAGCTATGACGCTCTGTCTACATTAATTCATTTATTGGACACGGACTGAGAATATTATATGGATTCAAATGTATTCCATTGCAGATGTATGCTTGTAATGAATAATACTTGTGATGTGTTATCGTCAATAAATGTCGGACTTGTGGACTCGAATACTTGGACTTATCAAGTCAATAATATTCCACTGTTCACCAGTTCTAACCAGTACCCAGCATTCGCGTAATAGACAATAGAAGCACGATGATTCAAAGAATGAATGAGAATTAAGGAATTAATAGACATGGCCAGACTTTGCAATAGTATTTATTAATTACAAGTTGGGCGTTGACATATAAGGACAATGATAATGCAACCATTAACAAATGGATGCTGCAACAAACTAAAACAACCCCAGCAACAACGGAAAAAACGCCCTTTAACAACTGGTGCCCTCTGTGTTGGCGAACAAAATTTTTTCTTTCAAACAAAAAGTGACCGAAATCTCATTCATACGGACTAGAGCTGTTTACAATTACAAGACGCTCACGTGATTGCAAAAATATGACGCGACACGCATAACTACCAAAGGTCAAATGTACGTCATCATTCTTTGAGTACTAGCTCAATGTCAAGGCGGCAAAAGTTTACACAGCCTCTTCAACAAATGGAATGTATCAAGAAGAAACCCTTTGCCAAGCAATGGAAGAGAAAACTCATGACACTTGTCTATGCCGTTGGGGCATACTAGCATTGCTGGTGGTAAATAATCGAGCACAAAAAGATAAGTTTTATTATAACCTTTGTCGGTTAACCGTGCATCTGTCGTGAAACGAAGTGTAACCCACTACTTTGTTAATCACTATGTCGAGATACAGATTTGCTTCAACCAATCAATGATCAACGTTCACCAGTCTCTGAGACAGAATAAATTAACGGCCATCTTGTTCACGCAAGATGGCCGATGAAAACTGAATAAAATTAGGCTGTATGAGACCAGGTACAAAACCGGAGGAAACCAATCAACTTGCTCCGCCAGGAACCAACCGAAAGCTTTCCTCAAGTAGTTACTTGACTATATAATCGGGCGGATTTTATGCTAACCACGCAACCCCGAACTTGACGCCAGAGATACAGACTGAAGAGGGAGAAGCTGTCACCTTGATTTATGGTAACTTACCTGAGGGCATCGACCTGCAACCTACTTCACTAAGTCGCGTCAAAACCTGGCCAGTTTAAAATCTTAGGAGGGTAAATATTTTTACGATAACCGTTGGTATTTGTTGTGTGTCATTTATACTACCTATCAGGTTACTGATTGTATCTTGGGGGGAATTAAGTATAATGATTGTATTTCCTATTATGATTGAATAGACGAAGACTAATAGGACTCATACTTCAATCTATTGTCTCCTATAACTCAGTCTATTGTCTCTGATAATTCCAAACTGTAAATATAACCAAAACAGTCCTTGTTAGGACTCAATCTATTGTCTTCTATAACTCAATCTATTGTCTCAGATAAGACCAACTCCAATATAACCAAAACAGTCCTTGTCAGGACTCAATCTATTGTCGCATCTAACTCCAATCTATTGTCTCCTATAACTCCAACCTGATATATCACCAACCAGTCCTCGTCTCATATACTCCTATCATAAGAACATAACAATATTGTTAGGATATATGTTACCAGCTATTGTCAGAGAGGGCGTGATATAGTATAGGGGGAAGGACATTGTTGTATCACACCTAGGTGTACATATTATTGGATTTATTCATGTATTGATTTATATTATGGGATGTATTCATGTATAAAATGTATTCATGTATTGAATCTATATTATTGAATGTATCCATGTATTAGTTTATCAGAAAGAATGTTTTGCAAGTAGACACCTGTCTTGTCTCGCTATTGCTAAATCATACTGAGCCATGTTGTCATTCATCCCACATGCATACATCGGAGACACGCTCATTTCACTCACACTAGAAATAGGTGGGCTTGAGGACAGAAATTAGCCCCTATTTTTGCTTTGTTACAGGTTTAATTGTGTCCTAAAAACCTGAGGTCGTATGTTCGAGTCAATCCCGCTGCCTGGAACTCCGCAGGAGCATAGAGGTTGACCAGACTCTACATCTTTGGTCCCCCTCAGTCTTGGGTGGGCTAAAGGAACGATACTCTGCCGGTGGTGTGAACCAAACAAAGAAGAACAGACTTAAGAGAGATGAGTACACATTAGTACCATTTCTGTCGGCATTGTGAGCATAGAACTGTCAATGAAGAAAACGTGAATTAACATAGCAAGAGACAAAATTAATAGCATAGCTGAGAAATGTTATATCCTTAATTAACAGCACAGCTGATATAATTTTTGTTTCTATAATTGGAAAACTTGGTGTAATATTTATTTACATATAAATATATATATATATAACTATAAATATTTGTAAATCATATGTAAACTTACAAATTCATTACATTCCATTTTTCAACATTCACCCTTCAGCACAAGAGTAGATAGTGTATATACTAAATAAAAATAAGGAAATTGTATTTGAACGACTTGTCAATTTTATCAGTGTTAAGTAAAATCTGTTTCCTTGTTTATTAATATCACAGTTAGTTACACAGCGGAGGTGGCACTTTATGTCGGTCTCCGCTCTACTATTGTTTCGAGATCAGAACATTCACAGCCGTAACTAACTTGTGATACCAGTAGTTCTCTTCGACACTGGGACTTCACCATTTTCTGCAGAAATTCTATTTCTGTAATTGTCAGTACTATACTGATACAAGAGCAAAATAAAACCTCTCGCAACAGCATCTATGAGTCCATTTCGCCGTGATAGGCATGTCTTGGCAACTCGTTTTTAAATGTTGAATGTTTTATATATATATATATATATATATATATATATATATATATATATATATATATATATATATATATATATATATATATATATATATATATATATATATATTATGTTGTGTGGTACATATACGTGGGCGGTAGGTGGGGATCAAAACTGATTTTATGTCTTTTCGAATGACCAAATCAGTTTTGATTGTTCTGTAAGGCTGTTAAATAATCGCATTTGGTGAAGAACCCCATTGATGATTATGCCGATGGGTTGTTTGTTCGCATTTGCTTGTATTTGACCTTGCGTGTTAGGTGTCCAGTTCTGTGAATAATTGGTGTATTTTACTGTATTCAGTTTTATTTTATTCAGTTTGGTATTATTGTTAGTAATCTATCTTGTCCTTTCTGACCCATCTTTCATTTAGTTTCATATATGTATTGTAATAACCGTTAGATGAGTCCTGTGACGTCATTAGTTTTTGCATTCGTACTTTTTTTCTGTCTTTTGACCTAGATTTAGTTCAATCTGGATTTGGTTCAATCCTTGACCTTTCAGTACTTCCGATTTTTATGCTTAGTTTTGTAAAATCACTTTATTTGTGAAAATGTCACTTTTTGTATCGTACTAATGTGTTGTAAAGCTTGGGTTAATCGTTTGTATTGTTTTTATTCATCTCATAACCTAATGATATTACTATAAATTGATTTTAATAATATGTTTAATTAATTTGATTAATTTTATTAAATTAGATGATGACTTCGATGATGTCATTACTTTGCAGTAGTGGTCCAAGACACTATTGAGGCATTTTATATATTATGACTAGGGCATAATAGCATAATATATATTTATTAATAACTATAAAATTTATGGTCTGCCTTGAGTAGGACAGACATATCAGATATTAATTAGTACACTGTCCTAGTACTACAGTGTTTACTTGGCACATATAATTGATTAAATAACATAATTATGGAGGGATTATACCCATAATTATTTGAGGAGAATATTAGATGCATGATATAATTCAGCATCATAAATTTATAAGGCTATAATACATTGGTATAATGTAATGAGTGAACATTATTGATATAAATTATTTTGTTATAAAATATTAGTGGAATTTACAACTAATAATACAATAATATTATAGTTGTTGATATTGAGTTTACGAGAGGAAATTATAAGGCAACAAGAAATGGAATTGGCGCGTCTTAAGTTGGAAATTGCAAGATTACAGGCACAAAGTGCTAATACGAGACAGATTGATAACTTTCAAAATGGATCTTCATCCAATCAAAACAAACCATATTATAACTATAAATTACCACATTTCAAGTTGAACTTCGACGACCTTTCATCATACCTGGCACGTTTCGAACAGGTATGCACAACACATAACTTACCTAAACACGCCTGGGCACTTAAACTAAATGAATTCTTAGATGGTGAACCATTAACTGCAGCTCAGAATGTTGACCCAACAATAGCCGGTGGTTATGACGCCATTAAATCATTATTATTACGGCGTTTCCACTTGGACGAAGAGGTTTGCAGATTACGTTTTAAGAGTATTTTACCAGATTCCAATAAAGACTTTACAGGTTTTATTGCGAATATACGCAATACTTTTAACAGATGGGTCGAATTGGCAGGTGTAAACAAATCATGTGACAAACTAGTTGATTTGTTACTGAGGGATAAAGTGTTATCCTCTGTCAGCCCACCTTTCTTTGCTTATTTGCGAGAACGAAAACCATCTACGATTGATGATTTGGAAAAATGGCAATAAATTATTGTACCGCCAATCCGAATGCGAGCATTTCTAACTCTCTAATAAGAGAACCTCTACCGGTGGCCTCCAGTATGTCATACCATGGTTATGACAAACCAAGAACACGCAGCGTAGACAGAAGTCGCTTCAAAGGAAGTTATAATGTTAATTTTCATAAGGGGCCAAATAATTATAACAATAAGAGTGATTTTAATAGAGGAAGACCACAGAATAGGAATTAGTCACCTCAGTTTAGATACAACAATGGTTAACACTATGCAAATAATAACCGATCATACAACTCTAATACTAGTAATAGTTGGAATAACTATAATCAAGGCTCGAGACACAGAGATAACAGTCACTACAGGGGACAACGAAATAATTCCAATAATTATTCTCTTCAGCGATCTCAGTGTCGTAGATCGTCTTATTATGATCACAATACAGGGGCGGCAGTTACTAATAGTACAACCCCAGAGGTTCCACATAACGATAAAGTAATACAATCTTCTGCTACATGTCATGCGATGAATTATATTGTGGCAAATAGTTGCCCAGAATGTAATCTTGTATTTCAGAAGGCAAAGGAGACTGTATTGAATTGCGGACACATCCTCCCGGAAGTTGGTCTAGCGGCTTACGTTGGAACAGGCTCTCTTATATTTAACAGAGGGATAGTAAATGGGTCTATCGTCTCTGTTTTGAGAGATTCCGGATCCACAACTATTGGAGTTCGACAATCATTGACCCATCCAAGTTGTGCGACAGGAGAATATGTCAGATGCATGACATTTGGTGGGATAATAGAATGCTACCCCACTGCTATAATTCATGTTAACACACCTTTCTTCACAGGTAACGTTAAGGTATGCATGTTGAAGAATCCTATTGCGGACCTTATGGTTGGTCGTATACATGGCAGCAGAGATTGTACACCAGAGGAAATTATGGAATGGGAAAAAAACAATTTGCAATTTTATGGCAATGCTAACGACGTTATTGCAATGGCTACATTACGTGCCAAGAATCTTCATACATGTGGCACAGCAGTTTCAAATTTTAGTCTTGTTACTATTTCTGGAAAAGAGGAGAATGATGAGACTCTTCATCAAGGTAATAAAAAGGATGATATCGATGTTAATATTGACACTACATGCACACCAATTGTCACTCAAGTTGACAAGGTGATGCATACATCTTATGATGTCCCTGTACATACTTCGACCAAGGTTAATATTACAACTCCTGTGAATGTGAGAAAATCATTTCGAGGCAGGTACACCTTCCCTCGACATGATAATATCGCCAATTCAATTAATAAATCTTGGCGACAGAATCATATTGAAATTGATTCTAAGAAATATACTGAATTGGGTTACGATGTGAATGACTCCACTAAAAAGAGAAATAATAGTAAGTTTAGTATGAACTTGAACGATAAATTTCAGACTAAGTCTGTCGGCAAAGTTTTTACTTTGCACAGCAAGGAAGTACCTACGACATGCAGGAAACGTACTGCCTTAAATACTAATAGATATCGTCCTAATTTCAGTCATGATGATACTTCATCTAATAAAATTATTACGTTGATGAATAAAGGTAACTTTAATTCTCTGGATAAGACCAGATTCACAAATCGTCATTGTTCACAGTTTCGTGACAATGATATTACTTGCATTGGCAAAAGTGCATATTCTCGCACCGTATTAGTGCGCAATTTGCCACAAGAGACTACATGGCAGGAACTTAGTAATTTCTTTAATTACACGGCAGACGTTAGGTTCGTGCGTCTGTTGCCACCTACCAATAACAGGTATGGTGAAGCTCTGGTTACATTTCGTAACAACAGAGATGCTCGAATGGTTATCGAGCTTGACAATGGTGTTTATTTTCACCACCATTCTTTGAGATTGCAATTATTTCTCGATTCTGCGTCACGCAGATAATATGTTGCAATAACACTGTTTATCTTTGATGACGCAGCATAGTCAGTCATCATTTCTTTTCTTTATGGGTCAATTCTTCTTATATGGCTTATTTATAGTGGGCTTGTCTATTAGGTGACACTTGTGTTGTTTTATCTACGATAACACTGTGTTCTTTCGTCTTTGTAATTTGACCATGCCTAAGTTAGATAGTAACTGTGTTGATTATTCTAACTATGCTCAGCCAAAGCAGCATAAGTTTCGTATATCGTCAACTGTCTTGTCATCATTGCTAAAAAAAGACATGCCGTTGAAGGTGATCACAACGGGCTGATCACCCGTTTGCCAGTCACTTCGATTACGGAAACAACAGCAAATGGATTGATTTGCCGTTGCCCTAAAGACGCCACTAGGCGTGATGGGAAACAATGGCAAAGAAAATCTATCTGCTGTTGCCCTAAGACGCCACTAGGCGTAATGGCCACTGACTGCTTTGACGGTCGGTGGCTAAGGACGGAAGAAGAAGAAGAAAGTTGAAGGTGACATGGACTGACGAATGCGACAAAACATTTCGTAAAATATTAACACTTTTTTCACACCCACCTATTTTGAGACTACCTGATGCTTCTAAAAGGTTTATCCTCCGTACAGATGCTAGTAATTACGGGATTGGCGCTTGTCTGCTCCAATGTCACGACGATATACTACATCCGACTCTTTATATCTCACGCAAACTCAAGACGCCAGAAACCAAATATTCGACTGTGGATAAAGAGTTGTTGGCTGTCGTTTGGGCAATTAATAAACTGGAAAAGTTCCTACTGGGTGCTCCCTTCGTGATCCAAACAGACCAGAAGGCGGTGGCATCGTTACGTCGCTCTAATCACAAAAGCCCAAAACTTACGAGGTTTGCTATCCTCCTACAACCCTTCGAATTCACCATTGATTACATATCGGGTACAGAAAACATCGTGGCCGACGTACTCTCAAGAAATCCTTCGGAAGACGATTCATGAATGCTGATAGTCTTCAAATAAATTGACAAAAGTAATCATACCAAGAGACAGAATCCGATCAACGAATTATCGACCTATGAATGAAACGTCAACGATTATTCAGAGAAACAAACAATAGAGACATTCGTCAAACGAAATTAATGAAAGCAAGAGACATATTGTTCGTATTTACACGTGGACGTTGGCTTGTGTCCATTCCCAATACATCTGGTTCCAAGATAGTTGGATAGAATATCTGAAGTCTAGTTGGACAAATTTCGTTATGTGACATGACTAATTGAACATTATGAACGTTATATTCATTCAGGATCAGAACATTTGAACAGTTTTCTAATGGAACTCTCCGTAAATTCTTCAGGAAAATAACGACGTCTGGATCTTCATATCCAAGATTATTTAGTTTCTACTTATTGATTGAATTAATAAAGAAATAAAATTGAATTGAAATGTGAGAAATAAAATAAGAAAAGGAAATATGAAAAAAATGTAAGAAAGAAAACAAATGAATCTCACACAATTCTTAGATAAGATTCTTAGATGTAATTATGAATGTGATAATGATATAATATATTATTATTTAGTTAATTAAGTTAAGTAGTTAGTAATTACTCTACACACATATTTAATCTCAAAAACACCACCTACTGATTTTATACCTTATTTTTTCTGCACTTTACTTGTCTTTACTCCTCATTTTGTCTTTTTCTTATGACATCTTCTTTTACTTTCGTTAATTAGATTTTCAATAACTTGATTCCTTACACATATACTATGAGTAATTAGTTTGATTTTAATGGTTATAATAATTTCATGACATCTCACTTTCGTACTTAGTTAACACTTACGTTAATTAATGAGTTAATTATTTGACGACTGTTGACTATTTTTTGGGGGGTAATTTAATTTAAATGTATAGCATGACTGTTAATATATTACATGACTAATATATTATCGACATGACCACGACACTGTTCTAGACAGAACATCGTAGGCCATAGGGCAGGTTTTTGTTAAATTTTTCATATGTTTGAGTAAGATAGTTTAAAAAAAAATATATTTAATAGATTGTTTTTCCCAGGCGGGCAGGGAATTGTTAAGGTATTTTATTGAAGTCGTCTGCTATGGTTGGCAGTGTGCTATTTCTAGGGTCACAGCATTTAATATAATTTGATGTTAAGAATTCACGGACTACTGAACGCTATGTACACGATCGATTTATGACGTGTTAGCGTTGATAGGTCACGCACCGTGACTTAGATACGAGACCCTTTTTACGTTGACCGTCAAGCTGTGAAGACGCGTCCTATATCCGTCCAGTGTTGGGCATTGCATTGCCATAGATATATATATATATATATATAGTTACTTCGAAGTAGGGACTCAGGGTCAGTCCAAAGTTATGTGAATCAAATAAGATAATAAGGTTAGTATATAACCGACTTCAAGGAAAGGTTATTAACCAGTCCATAAGATTATATTCGTCAGACTCATACGCTCACTGTCGGCTGTTGGAATCCCCAACCGCGCGTGCATATAGCTATGACGCTCTGTCTACATTAATTCATTTATTGGACACGGACTGAGAATATTATATGGATTCAAATGTATTCCATTGCAGATGTATGCTTGTAATGAATAATACTTGTGATGTGTTATCGTAAATAAATGTCGGACCTGTGGACTCGAATACTTGGACTTATCAAGTCAATATTATTCCACTGTTCACCAGTTCTAACCAGTACCCAGCATTTGCGTAATAGACAATAGAAGCACGATGATTCAAAGAATGAATGAGAATTAAGGAATTAATAGACATGGCCAGACTTTGCAATAGTATTTATTAATTACAAGTTGGGCGTTGACATATAAGGACAATGATAATGCAACCATTAACAAATAGATCCTGCAACAAACTAAAACAACCCCAGCAACAACGGAAAAAACGCCCTTTAACACTGAGGATTTCTGGAAAAAAGCATACACATAATTTTGTGCATATTGACCAACTTTCGTTTACATATAAAAATAATAATTGATGAACAAGAACTAATAAAGCTGCAACAGAAAATAATATTTATAGAAATAAGATACACAACAGAAATGATGGACAATGATAAAAAGTAATGAAGTTTGTATTTTGTTTATTTTAAATAAATACTCTAAACAAAAGGTCTGAACTCATCATTAAAGTGGAACAGATATACATTGAGCAGAACCGTATAGGGAGCAGAGATGGAAAACCTTCCTGGCTCAAACCGAAAAATACAAAGCGTGGAATTTTGCGAAGACTAGCATTGCTGAATAGTTCTTTTATATCATAGATCATTTGATTTTGTGTTATAGATTGGCTTGAAGTAAGGAAGGTAAGCGAAATACCCATAATTTTTTTGTCTCATATTTAAAAGCAAGAGTGTGCAAGATTACTGTGGCATTATGAATGAATGAGCACAATAGTTTTATGACTGCAGGGTGAAATGTCTGATGACAGGGATTTCCCATTCTAATACGCCGTAGCACATCACGTGATTAAAGTACCACCAATGGGATCAAGACTTGAAGCGCTTACTTTGCCAAAAATGGGTAGGTAGCTATTTTAGCGCAGCAAACGTCAAGATTTTGATTGGATGGCAATAGCTTTGCCCTGCAAATCGATGAGGTCTTTTTGCAACCCACAGGTTAAGAATCCCTGGTTTAATATATTATTTCTTATTAAGACAAATAATACAGCGTATCTCTCTCCCTCTCCCTCTCTCTCTTTCTCTCTCTCTATCTCTTTCTTTCTCTCTCTCTCCTCCTTTCTCTCTCTCTCTCTCTCTCTCTCTCTCTCTCTCTCTCTCTCTCTCTCTCTCTCTCTCTCTCTCTCTCTCTCTCTCTCTCTGAATTTATTTGTAAACTTCCAATGTTTTATAAGAGGAGTGGTTGACTTCATATTAATCTCATATCTGCTGTATACATGACTACTTGATCCAAACATAGCAGCTACTCAGGCATAAGACTTTCAACTTGAATTTGTTTACGCATACAGAGCCAGTAGGTCCAGACTAAGAAATATACTCAACAGGACAATCGTCAATCCTATTAGTGGCATCAAAGGTCAAAGAAAACATCGGACAGAAGAGTTTCTAGACCAGGGGTTCTTAATCTTCCCTGGTCCATGGATCCCTTGATTGTTCACAGAAGGCTACGGACTGGTTCTTAGAAAACAAAATGCACCTAGACGCATAATTAAAACTTTTGTATAAATATAATATATGTTATAACAAAGAAAAATAGTTAAGTTTACATATAATCATATCGAAATACAGAAACAATCTGTAAAAAAAAAAGATATTTTCAATGCAAAAATAAATGATAATTTTTCCAGTAAAAATTATGGTGAAATTAAACTTTTAGGTTATGGACACGGACCTAGTAGAAACTATTTCATGGAACACCAGCATGGTCCGTGGACCACAGGTTAAGATACCTTGTTCTAGACAGAGATGTCTCATACTTGTAGATTTTCCCGCAGTCCAGCAAAAATACCATCTGGGGTAGCAGGCACAAGAAGAGAGACCGAGTCGTGTTCCCGCTACAGAAGACACAATGCTATATCGCCTCTACGTTTATACCACACTCACATACCCACACACACAGTTATATCCATATCATTGTTAAAAGGCCTTCAGTGACGCATATCTCAAGAGATTTAAAAATTAAAAGTGTTAATTATCAACGTTTCTCAAAATAAATGCAATGGGACTTTGTGTCAAACCTCTGCTCGTGATATCTTTCCGTTTTCATCGTTTATAACTGTCTTCATTTCATCACTAATTTTATTTCTTTATTAAAGAAATAACAAGCGTATAATAAAAGTTTGGTTATGAGTGGTATAAGGTTCTCTCATCTGTTTCCAAGTGCACTTTCTTGTGTAACCGCGATACCTCGTCTTAATCTTTACTAGGTGGCAGGTGGCAGGCCTAGTTGTGTGACTCACACCAGTCTCCTTGTATATCTTCCAAGTTTTAAGTTAGTAGTGTTTGGTACTGGCCCTCTCCGCCAGAGTTGACTATTCTTGGATGAACTACTTTCCTTCTTACTTTCAACACTTGGCTCGTTCGTACCCTTCTTGGTTGTTATTCCGTGAATGATCGTAAGCGAATTCAGTGAACTATCGTCTGTTATTTTTAGACTTCTCTCACTCTATTCCCGTGTGTATTTTTTCCTCAACTCACTAAAACCTACAAGGGACTTAAATTCTACGTTATCTCCCTTTGACGTTTTAACTGAACACCATATTCTCTTCTTTAAAGCTTACTATAAAATCGTTAGATGCTAATTTTCTCAACCATAATTGAGAACCGACTAAATCTGCTTAACCCTAATTCAAGACTTTTATCCACCAACCGTAATATGCGGAGTTTCCTCCCTTTTCTCAAAGCATCCCTTCACTCATTTTATCTCCCTTCAACTAAGACAAATAGTCTGTATCCAAATCCCTTCATTTTTCCTAAACCATTTTTCTACACTCTTTTACTTGACTAAAACCAAATCACCGTTCATATAAACCTTGCTTGAAGCACAAATAATGCTTTGGGCAAACCCAACGGTGACATACAACCCGGGGCCATACAAATGTATCCCGTAGGGAGACATTTGTGTTCTATCAACTACTAATTCCATCTACCTTTAGCATACCACCATCTCTGCTCCTGTATATATACATTCTCAAAGTCTAAATCTTAATATCTAAAACAAATCTCAAGGAAAAAATTAGGATGCCAAGTGTAACCTTATCTCATTACAATTGCCAAAACTTAGTTTGAGGTATATTATCAATAGTCAACCTCATCCAATACAACAACAAAAATCAACTATAACTCTATATTTATAATATTTAGGTATATACATGTTTTCGACATGGTAACTGCCTCTGGACACAGAGGTTTGTCAGTACCTTTTTATGTCTTAAAATATCCGCCGTTAATGTCGTTGATACACTATATCGGACAGATAAGCAGAATTAACCTAAGTAGTAGAACAAAATATGCATAAACAAATGTCCCAATGCGATAGTGAAAGACATGTCAATAAGTCAGAGTTTGATGTGCTCGGCTGATTCTAGCCTTGGATGCACCAGTCAAATCATCAACTCTGTCTGAAGCTATATGCATGCACTAATACCTGTCCTGGGGCTATAGTGAAAGATATGTGTCTATAAGTCAGAGTTTGATGTGCTCGGCTGATTCTAGCCTTGGATGCACCAGTCAAATCATCGACTCGGCTGAAGTCTGAAGCTAATACCTGTCCTGGGGCTATAGTGAAAGATATGTGTCTATAAGTCAGAGTTTGATGTGCTCGGCTGATTCTAGCCTTGGATGCACCAGTCAAATCGTCAACTCTGTCTGAAGCTATATGTTATACCCATGTATATCAGACCTAGCAAAATACCCAACATCATTGTCTGAAATTAATGTAGACCTGATTATATAAGTGTCATTACCATCATTTCTCAAGTAAGCATTACCTACAGCATCAATACTGCAACCATGTCGTATCCCTAGTGTCGCTATATAAGCATTATAATGGCAAGTGGGGACGCTCATCATCAGTGCAAAGAGAGTTTCTTACTCTACTATAACTTGACTGAGTCTGTATCAGATCTCTTCTTCTCTTCTTTTTTTTTTCATTTTCCTCTTTGTCTGGTCCCTGAAAAGTATATGCCTGAAATTGATACATCATCAACATACATCTAATGCGATTTATATATATTAATAATTATCAGTCTTGATCCTCTGGTGTGCTGAATCTTGTACCTTGGGAAGAACACTGTTAGGCTTCATGAGATTCTATGTAGTTATTCTACTTTATCACACTCGTGAGATTATATGTATTTAATCTACTTTGTCACACTCATGAGATTATATGTAATATGTTTATTTTCTGTATCTTTCTGTTTCAAAGTTCTATACTCTCTCTTTAAAAAGGTTAGTGAGTAATGTGAGTGTCTAAGTGTGCTCCGGAATATCAATATCCACTAAATTAACCACAGAGAAACTTAATTAATTAACTTAACGTTGGGTACTATGCTGATTGGAGTACCTCTTAAGCACTATTGCTGGGTGAGTGCTGCGAATTAGTACTATAGCTGGGTGAGTACTTTACGACGATTACATCAAGTTGGAGATTTTTTTTGCAAGTTCCAACAGTGTAATTTCTCGACCGGAGAGACGACTGTCGTACTGTGACGAAGTTGGTATTGACTGCTCTGTCGTATTTATAGTCGCTCTGCAGGAGAAAGGGGGCGAAGGAATATTTGTATGTTGTTGTAAACCTAGAGACGGTTTGTGTACTTGACGATGATTTCTTTTGAATCTGGCTCGTACATGTTCTTGCGGTAGGCGTAACAACTTCGCTCTTGGTGGTGTATCTGGTGACGAAGGGTGGTAAGGGCGCTTGGTAGGTATACGTATCTCGGTGTTGGTAGTGTCATCCATGCAATCGATGTCACTTTCTTCTCGTTCTGTTATGTCAAGTTCTGATTCAACAGGTACCACAGGTGTATCAATGATATTCTTGTTACTGTTTATATGTTCTGCTGGAGGGCTCCGATTATGATGTGGTTTGTTGCTTCTCGTTGCTTGTAAAGGTCTCTCATCATCACTGTCCCAGCTAGAGTGTATAGGCTGGTGTTGACTTGAAGTTGACGGTGGTAACTGTCGACTCGTATGTTCTTCTGTAAGGCTCCTACTATGGGGGGTTATGTTGTTTCTCGTTGCTGGTTGCAAAGGCCTCTCGTCTTCGCTGTCCCAACTGGAATGTGTAAGCTGGTGTTGACTGGAAGTTGATGGTGGTAACTGTCGACTCATATGTTCTTCTGTAAGGCTCCTACTATGGGGAGTTATGTTGTTTCTCGTTGCTGGTTGCAAAGGCCTCTCGTCTTCGCTGTCCCAACTGGAATGTGTAGGCTGGTGTTGACTGGAAGCTGACGGTGGTAATCTCTGACTGCCATAGTATGTTTGACTTGTTATGGATGTATGGGGCTCTTCATCATGTACCGATAGTGGTGTACTATTATCCCTCTCGTGTAGACGATTATCTCTGTATATCAATCTTTCTCTTAGTTCTGCTGGTGGAATATCATCTTCATCTTCTGAGTTTTCTCTGCAGCGAGTCAGGCGATGTATAGCATTTTGTAGCTGATCTGGAGTATTACGTTGTTCTTCGTTAGTGTTCTGCTCACCATCTGTGTCGTGTTCACTATGTGAAGTGCTTGATGAGTCTACAAAATCATAGTAACTCAACGTGGCTTTTCGTACTGGTCTGCTACTCTGTAAAGCTGGCGGTGCTGTGGGGCGATGATTATCTTTCTTTATCTGCGCTGCGTGTGCTTTGGTGACTATGTTCTTTTCTTCATTCCATAATATATATTTTATAGGTGTTGTCTGTTCCAACACTTTATATCCGTCAAGCCATCGTGCGTCAAATTTATTATCTCGAACGTTCTTCTTGTGATAAACTTTATCACCAACTTGAAATTGTTCTAATTGAGCTCTTTTATCATGCTGCTTCTGCCATTTCTTAAAAGCTTTCTGGGAGTTTTGATTAGCTATCTGGTGTGCTCTATACTTTTCTTGTAGTATAACTTCAATGGGATCCTCACCTTGATACTTACTTTGGGGTTGCAGGAGATTGTCTAATGGTAAGGTAGGTTCACGTCCATATAGCATGTAGAACGGAGACAGTCCTGTCGTTTCGTTTATATTTACTCTTATCGCTTCCAGAGCTTGATTGATATATAAATCCCAATATTGTGCATTTCCTTGTATATATTTAGCAAGGATATCATGCAATGTAGCATGCATTCTCTCATTTCTTCCATTTGCCGGCGGTCTATAGAAACTGCTAGTCGAATGTTGAATATGCAGAGTCTGGAGTGTCTTCTTAAAAGGATTACCGACAAATTGTTTCCCGTTATCTGTTATTATTCTCTTAGGACAACCATGTCTTTGTACAAATTCTTGTAGAAGAAACTCTGTCACTGTCGCTGACGTTATGTTCTTGAGAGGATAACTTTCAGGCCATACCGAATATTGATCGACAATGTGTAAGAGGTATGCATTTCCAGAATGCGTAACAGGATATGGACCAGAAATGTCCATACTTATAACTTCCATAGGGAAATGAGATGGTTTCATTTCTTGTAAGGGAACTTTAGTTGGTCTCATGTTTCTCATTCTGCATATTTTGCAAGTACTAACATATTCAACTATGTCCTTGTACATTGACATCCAATAGTATCTTTTCTTGATAATGTCAATGGTTTTATCTCTTCCAACATGTCCATTATTTTCATGGAACTGCTCTAGTAATTGAGGTATTACTGACTGTGGAATTACTTTCTGTAGTCTCCCTTCTTGTTTCTCATCAATATGATATAGTATTTGATCATGTGGCAAGGTTATAAACTGTTTACATGATGTAGGTTTCGTTTCTATTTGTTTGATGATTTTGAGAATTTCGGGATCTTTTCTCTGCTCAGCATGTACAACAAATATGTCTATATCCGTTGTTTGCTGTGTGCCGGTATCTGTTGTGGCGGTGGTATTTTCATCATCTAATCTATTGGAACTTATAATGTTGATCTCATTTGCATTGTCATTGATATCAGTGAACGCATGTGGATCATCTTCATGTATAATACTAGGCTGAGGCGTTCGAGAAAGGAGGTCTGCACACGTATTTTGAGTACCCGGTATGTATTCAATTTTTGTGTCATAGGATTGTAAGTTCATAGACCATATTTGTAACTTCTTTGGCTGCTCCTGCGTCTTAGTGAGCCAATTCACTAATGGTTGGTGGTCTGTTCTAATAGTAAGTTTGGTACCTCTGATATAAAAACCAAGTTTTTGTATCGCGTAATGTATGGCAAACGCTTCTTTCTCTGTTGTCGACCATCGTTTCTGTGTTTTAGAGAGGGCATGTGACACAAATGCTATAGGCATCTCATTAGGAATTTCTGTTATAATAAGTGTCTCATTTTCTTCTCTGGGTTGGACCAAACAAGGGCTATTGCTGTATCTGAAGCATCCGTATACAAGATCATTGGGCGAAATATATCTGGATGTGCGAGCAGTGGTATCTTTGTAAGTGCTTCCTTAAGGTAATCGAAGGATTCTTGGCATTCTTTTGTCCACTTAAATCTTGAATATTTCTTGGTAAGGGCAATGAGTGGTTCAGCGGCCTTTGAAAAGTTAATAACGTGGCGTCTGTAATATCCACAGCAACCAATATACGCTCGTACCTGCTTCACTGTTGTGGGGGCGGGCATTTTTCTTATTGCTTCTACTTTATCTGTGTCCGGGCGAATACCATCTTTGTTGACTATAAACCCTAAATATTTGGTTTCTGTTTTTAGGAACTCGCATTTACTTAGTTTGAGTTTAACTTGGTGGTGTCGGAGGCGATCAAAAACCTGTTCAACCTTCTTTAGATGGTCATCCACAGTACCTGATGTGTGAATAAGTACATCGTCTATATAAGCTAATGCAAAAGAATGCATCCCTTGTAGAACTTCGTCCATCAATGCCATATATGTCGCGGGACTTCCTTTCAAACCAAAAGGCATAACGTTCCATTTGTAACTACCCATGTGTGTACAAAATGTTGACTTTTCTTTCGCTGCTGGTGTCATAGGAAAACACCAAAGTCCAATGTAGTGAAGTGTGTAGAATGTCCAAGTGTCGCCAAAATATCATCTATGCGTGGCAATGGATATGAAATCGTTTTTGTAATTCTGTTCAATGCTCGATAATCGCAACAGAATCTACTCGTTCCGTCTTTCTTTGAGACAATCACTATTGGTGACGACCATGCTGATCTCGATCTCTCTATAACTCCTGCATTCAACATGTCATTTATGGCTTTTTCCACTATTTCACGGTTTTTCAATGGAGTGTGGTATGGTTTCAAACTAATGGGTTCTTCTGTTGTAGTTTGAATGTCCATATGTACTGTGTTAGTTCTGCCTAACTCCATATCTGTTAGTGCAAACACATCCTGGTGTTTAGTAACGAACGTGGTGAGTTTGGATTTATGTTGATCATCCACTTTCAATGTGGCCAATAACTGTGACAACCGATCAGGTGTGTCATTTCGTCTGTAAGACTCATTATTTGTCCAAGGTGTTTTAACATACGTATTATGTTCTTCAGTTCTGTAGAAGTTCCTTCTTCTGTCTTGTTCTCTCTTAGAATAATCAAAAGGTTTAAACCATCTGGGCTCTTCTTTCTGACAAAATGATTTATTTGTATATCTCGCAGTGGGTTTCCGCCATGGAGTATGCTTTTCATATGTTCTATATACATTCCGTCTGCTCTGTCGTTTACTACGACCGTATTCAAAGGGATTTGAATATCTGAACTCGTATCCTTGATACAGTGGTTTGTTTGAGTATCTCGTATTGGGTTTCCGCCATGGAGTATGCTCTTCCTCTGTATTATAAATATGACGTCTACTTTGTCGTTGACTACGACAGTATTCAAAGGGCTTTGCTGAAGTTGGTGGTATATGGTGGGTAACAAGATTGACATAATGAACTTGTCCTGTGCTATCACCTGGTCTTCTATATATTCCATCCTGTGCTCTTCTTTGGATCACTTGATTCACTCTCCGTGCATAACTATAATATTCATCTTTCTTCGCACTTGCATTTATGTGTTCAGGTTCATTTCTGCAAGCTTTTTTATACAGTGTATCATCTTGCTTATTATGTTTCCTCTCTCCGTGTGTGGGCGTAACATGATTATTAGGTATGTATTTTGCGTCATTCATCGTATACCTATGCAATGTTTGTTGACATCTTCTTCCCTTATTATTCCGCTGGTCATCAATTCTGTATCTGTCCACTATTCTATTTGATTGGCCCATCTTCCTTGTTGCTCGTGTATAATGCCTAACTCCATATCTGTTAGTGAAGTGGTTAACATCTGTACTCTGCCAATGACTTTTTCTGCCAGAGTCGGTAGGGTAACCTGGGGTATGACTTTGGGATATGCGTGGAACGGGGGAATAATGGTTTCGACTCTGACTAACTTCAGGTATCTTACTGTTCTTGGTAGCAGTTAAGGACGATCTTTGTACTTTAGCAACTATTGTACCTCTGTGTATCGTTGTAGCCTGTCCCGACGTGTTTATAATCATGACCGGGAAATCACGTGAGGATGAAACTTGTGCGATACCTTCTGTGACAAACATGAGGGGTTCATCATTTATATCCTCATTCTCCAAAGGTTCAATTTGTACTGTCTGTCCTGGTTCAATATAATTAGAACACTTGATTCGTCCTCTGGCTATCACAAGTGTGTTAGGCTGTACTGTGACTGGAGTCGTCAACCGCACCAAAGATGCTATGTGTATATCGTCTTGTAATTGTATGTACTCCCCATTAATATTGATCTTGTTCAGGTCGAAATATATCCTAGCGTTGTGAGAGGTAAGAAAATCTCTACCTAAAATGAAATTTCTGGACATCCCACGTGTAATTATAAAGGGATGTGTAATCTGTTGTTGTCCTATGTGGAACTTGATATATGCTGTACCACAAGACTTCAGAGATTCTCCTGTCACTGATGCCATAAACGTGTTTGGGGGTCGAAAAGTTACAAGGTGTTTGATTTGTTTGTATAACTGTTCTCTAATCAAACTTACTGAAGCGCCAGTGTCCACAAGTGCGCGATAATTTTTGTTATGAATCTTGATCAGGCATGAACTAGGATCTGGGGTGATATTTATAGAATGCATTTGTTGTTGCGGTGTCCTTTGAGGAAAAGGTGTTAGATGTGACACCATATTGTTGTTGTTTATGTTTCCGGACCTCCGATGAAGGTAGTTGTCTTCTTCATTTCCTTTACAGTCATCACTAACGGTCCTGCTTAGTGATTGACTGTTCCGTTTCCCTGGTTGTACATTCGTGCTCGTCTGGTACTAAAGTTGGATGGTGTGTGCGCTCCTCGGAAATTTTGACTATGCCCACGAGTGTTACTATAACCACTCTGTTGTGAATTGTTGTAATCCTGCTGGCGTAGGCGAGGATGTTGTTGTCGGCACTCAGGGGCTATGTGTCCTCTAAAACCACAATTGAAGCAAGTAGGGATATTAACCTGTTGTATGCTCTGCTGTCTGGGAAAATGTCGAGGATAATTTGTGTTTATCTGTCCCTGGTTTTCCATCCGGCTTGGGCGACGCCAACGCGAGCGGGAATGTCCAATCTCCATCGGTTCATGTTCTACTTGTGACTCAACTGTTGGCTCCTGCTCAATACATTGATTAAATCTCGTTTGAACATTTTCCTCTGTAATCGCTATCTGGATGGCTTCATTTATTGTATTGGGATCCTTGCGAATCATATGGAGTTTTGTACTACTGCCCAACAGTCCGTCAATAAAGATTCCTACCAGATGCTTCTCTAGGTCTGGTGATGCTGTCAACCCATTCAGGAATGCCTCCTCTGCCAAATTTAATAACTTCTCTGCATAAGATTGTATAGGCTCGTTACGTTGTTGTTTGATGCGGCGAAGCAATGACCACGCATGTTCCGTATTAGTAATGTCACTATAGCGTTTCGTTAACTCTTTCTTCAATGACTCATATGTCTCAGTTGGATATGTATTATCACGTCTCCTTAGGAAGTCAGTAACGAGAGAGTCAGATGAAAAATATAGTATCTTCTTTCGTTCCGTATCTGTGCTTGCGTTTATCATAGTAGCAAATCTGTCTGCGTCTTTCATCCATCTTCTGAATTCTTTCGAGTCTCCTTTAAATGGGGTTATCACTGATCTGATCTGATTATATTTTGCGTATAAGTCAACATTATATAACGTCTCAGTAATACTCTTGAGTGCAGCCATTGTTGGTTCTTGCTCCTGTGGTGGTGAAGCAAATATCGGCTGTTGTTGTTGTTGTTGCTGTTGTTGTTGGTACACTATATCTCCTTGTGATGTAGCCATGTCACTCGAGAAGGGCTGGTCACGGCGCCAATTAGTAACGTGTAACAGCGCTACCTCGTCTTAATCTTTACTAGGTGGCAGATGGCAGGCCTAGTTGTGTGACTCACACCAGTCTCCTTGTATATCTTCCAAGTTTTAAGTTAGTAGTGTTTGGTACTGGCCCTCTCCGCCAGAGTTGACAATTCTTGGATGAACTACTTTCCTTCTTACTTTCAACCCTTGGCTCGTTCGTACCCTTCTTGGTTGTTATTCCGTGAATGATCGTACAGTGATTTTATTATAGTGATTGATGATCAGGCATTCAACAACAATCCTTCATGGATCAACTCAAGCATTTGTTTGTTCTCTTACAAAATCCTTATTTATTTACATGTAATATAAATATATTTCAAAGATGCAGGTAATTCTTCATATAGAGCACACCTGCAGTCATATCATAGTTACCTCAAGTATACATTCTGTATCTCAAAAATATGCAGGCATTTAATCCCCTTTGTGCTTATCTCATCTCAAAGTACTTATTTAGCTTCCTCAAGCTCTATTTCATTTTGCCCAATCTGCCTCAAAACTCCTGATCAACTTTATGCAAAGTACTTTGTATTTCTATTCCTCTGGTACATCCTGGGCATTCCATTGCTTCTCTTCTTTAAACTTCTCGCCCAGTACCATTTCATTTACTCATTTTTCTAACATATCGTCTTGTGATTTCTCTGCTGCGAGTCAGGAAAATGTTCATCAAAGTGCATAATAATTCATAAAAGGTCAATACTTACAGGTGATTCCCTGAATCTCTCCTGTGAATACACTCACTAGTGACATTATAAAACAAATTCTCTTAAGTAGCATTTTTCTCTGACTATGAAACTTCTTAGTTTACTCATACTGTTCTGACTAATCTTTATCACATCCTCCGAATTTCCTAGGACTAGCATCTCCTAACTTATCTATATACCTTATGAGTTTACTTTGTCACTTCTAATCTATCTGTGATAACTTCTACAGATCTTATCAAACTTGTGGCAACCGCACAACATTCTTGTTTCTTCATCTTCAGAAATACACGACCGCACACTTGCGAGCCGTAAACTGTTCTGCCCTTGACTTCTAGTCAATGCTCAGCTGATCTGTCCCTGTTTTTCAGCTAAAACGATTGGTCGGCCTTATTTCCACTCACTGGAAAAAATTGCTCACGCTTTTACAACGTAAGCGAATTCAGTGAACTATCGTCTGTTATTTTTAGACTTCTCTCACTCTATTCCCGTGTGTATTTTTTTCCTCAACTCACTAAAACCTACAAGGGACTTAATTCTACGTTATCTCCCTTTGACGTTTTAACTGAACACCATATTCTCTTCTTTAAAGCTTACTACAAAATCGTTACATGCTAATTTTCTCAACCACAATTGAGAACCGACTAAATCTGCTTAACCCTAATTCAAGACTTTTATCCACCAACCGTAATATGCGGAGTTTCCTCCCTTTTCTCAAAGCATCTCTTCACTCATTTTACCCCCCTTCAACTAAGACAAATAGTCTGTATCTAAATCCATTCATATTTCCTAAAACATTTTTCTACACTCTTTTACTTGACTAAAACCAAATCACCGTTCATTCAAATATTTCCTAAACCCAACGCCCTAATTTTTGGCTATCACTCGGTACAGTGACATTCATGTGTCAGTAGGTCCCATGTGTGAGAACACAGAGGATCACTACAGTAACACAGTTTGTCATTGGGTCTTCTTGTGTTGGGACATGTGGTCTTGACCAGAGCCGGGTTTGGGGCGGGTGCCAATGCGACCTCATGCGAGGAAAAAATATGCGACCTCATGCGAGGAAAAAAAATGGCTAGGATCATGGCTAGGGGATCATGTTGTCATTGGGTCTTCTTGTTTTTTTTTTTTTTTTTTCGTTCGCCCGCAAAATAGGGATCTCCATGTCTAACCTACACGTGAGTATCCCTTTATTTCTTGACATTCATCAGGTCGATTTAGGTCGGCTCGTGTCGACGAAAAACAGTCCAAACCCGGTCGACGAAAAACTCAAATGCCGTCGCCCGGGTTTGATCCAACGACACATGTTGTCATTGGGTCTTCTTGTGTTGGGACATGTGGTCTTGACCAGGGCCGGGTTTGGGGCGGGGCCAATGCAACCTCATGCGAGGAAAAAATATGCAACCTCATGCGAGGAAATTTAAAAAAAAAAAAGACATTCATGTGTCATTAGGTCCTTTGTGTGAGAACACAGAAGATCACTACAGTGACACATTTTGTCATTGGGTCTTCTTGTGTTGGGACATGTGGTCTTGACCAGAGCCGGGTTTGGGGCGGGTGCCAATGCGACCTCATGCGAGGAAAAAATATGCGACCTCATGCGAGGAAAAAAAAAAGAAAAAAAAAAGCAGATTACCATTGTTGTGAGCGTGTGTGTTTTTTTCTGAGTGGATATTTCTTTTTTTTTTCCAAAACCAAAATGGAAGTACAAGATATTATTCTAAACATGGAAGACGCCCTGGAAGGCGGGTCGCTGCACAGACCAGGTACCCTAGTTCTAACAACATCCGGGCCACAAGCCGCGAGAGCCTCTTACTCGCTGATGGCGAGTATTTTGGCTGGACCTGCAGGGGTGGGTTTAAATAACATTGCAGCCCTTTACAGATTCTCAAATCCTCTAAAATGGTACGCGACCCTGACGACGTCAGCTCACATAACGCACTATCAGAACCGTCATGGGAAGAAATTTGAATGGGGTAATCCCAAGATGTCTATAATCATAGAACATCAAGAAAAGGAGAAGTCCAAGGGGGTGCTACACTGGCTACCCCCAACGATAAAAAAGGACGCTGTTCTACAAATCGTCACATCCATTACGGGCGACAAAGAAGCCGAAGCTTTTCAGTTAAAGAACGCCACAGACAAGTGGGCCTTCATAAGTAACCCGACCAGAAACGTCCCGCACTATGTCAACATGAGACTACAGTCGCAGGGACACGAGACAAACGTAAAAATTTTTGTTACAATGACCGGCAGACGAACGCCATGCGCGATTTGTGGTTTGGACAGTCATTGGGTTAACCAATGCCCAAGAAGGAAACCGCAAGTAGCGACCACAATCACAGTTCCGGACAAGGAACAACCTACAAAATCAGCATCATCAACTTCTGCTGCACCTTTAATGCAAAACACTCCCCAGATAACAAATGACGTACCACAAGACACAAACAACATGACTTTACCCGAATCTGACCCAGAAGATATGAACAATGACAAATTTACACTTTATTTAAACAAGAGGAAACAGAACAAAGAGAAATCGAGACAGATTAAAGTCAAACGAAGAATTACGCAGACATCCCCTCAGTCCACTCTGGGTGATACCAATATCACCACTGATATCAACAACAAGCATAACAGCAGGACAAGTGATTGTGACACGGACACACCACTCCGAGGTGGTGTCTCCTCTTCCTGGGCAGCGATGGCTACAGAAGATTACTATGACCCAGTGTTATCAATAGACCTGGAGAGCAACTCACCGGGACAGGACTTAACCTTCTAAAAAGGGAAAAGAACTTTTTCACAAGCGCGTCGCACGTACATAGACGACCCAGAGTTACAGAAGGGAAACTCGTGATGTTTTAAGACGTTAAGACTTGTGAAACTAAAATAATATATGTAAATATGAATTCAAGGACAGATAGAGGTACACGATATAGTGAATACATATATGTGCAAATGGACATATACAAGTATGTATTTACAATGCTATAACTCTCTTCCTTTTCAAGACATCCTTTCCCTTTGTAGTATCTTGATACTTACTTCCTTTTCTGCCTTTTGGTTTTTCGCATCTTTTTCATTACATAACCACACACTTTCCTCCAATAGTCCTTTTTGTCACTTATCATCCTTTATCCGTGTCCCAAGTCTGGGGCCTTTCTTTTCTTGAGCGGAAAATTTTTCTTCACCCATCAACCTTATTCCTTACCCACACAGATGCTCAAGCACCTTTCCTCTTTCCTAGAACTGACTGCACCTACTCTATGCAGTAACAAGGGAACTGCATACTTTTTTTTAAATTTATGTAAACGTTTAAGGGAATAATGTTTGGTTTTTTTTCATGGCGCACACTGTTTTACACCCCAACACTACGCCCTTCAGTTTAACCCTGTTGTCTTTAAACATAAACGGTTTAACAAATAAACTAAACTCTCTGGAAATACTAATTAAAAAATACCAACCCGATTTTGTTTTTCTGCAAGAAACCAGAGTTATTTCAAACTTCCGGGCCAAACAAATGACAACAAAATTAGGCTTAAGAAACGCGTGGTTTAGTATAGGGACATCACACACAGGAGTAGCGATCTTACAAGTATCAGAAGACTGGGAAATAACACACCATAACACGGACACTAACGGTAGATTAGTTTGTGTCCAAATAAAAAATAAACAAAGCGAACAAGACACATACACATTAGTCAATATATACGCTCCCAGTCAAAAAACAAACCAGCCAGCTTTTTATGGAGAACTCTCTGACGTTTTGTCACGACACTACAAAGGAGGGAACTTAATTTTAGGAGGGGATTTTAATTGTGTCATATCTGACCTAGATCTTGCCGGTCGAACCTTACAAACACAGAACACATATGTAACTAAGAATCAGACATCTCCGTGGAAGATATTACAAACTATTTGAGAAGAGCATAGTCTAAATGATGCCTTTAGAAGTGTTGAACCAAAAAATAGATCGTACACTTTCATAGATAAGACACACCCAGGCTAACGACGAGCATCTAGGATAGATAGGATATATACATCAGATATTTATAAGGTATAGGAAACACAACATATTAACAGCACACTTGACTTCACGGACCATAAAGCAGTTTATACAGTGTTAGGTATAGGGACGCCCATTATAACATCTAAAAGATCTCCACATTGGAAGTTTAATAATAGTCTACTTAAACATGATTTCTTCACAAAGGAAATAACGCAGCTCATATTAGAATACACAGAACAGACCCCTGAACAAAACATTGCAGGATATTGGGACCTATTAAAAAAAACCCATAAAAGACAGGACACAGGTCCTGGCAACTTACATACACATGACATCCAAAACACAAAAAAAAAAAAAGATATTAGAACAAGCTATCAAACTGACAAAAAAGATAGACAAAACTAACCCGGTTATTCAGATGTTACAAGACCAGTTAGAACAGCGTGAACAACACATATACAAAGGTGCAATGCTGAGAACGAAGTTATATACAACACAAGAGACTCCAAAGAAACAGTACTTGGCAATAGAACAGAACGTTCAACAAAATAAGCAGATCCGCGAAATACTAGATAACAATGGACAATTGCAAACGACCAACACACACATATGTCAGACCATCTTGGAGTTTTATAAACATTTATACACCAAAGAAGAAACAAGAACAGACGCGCAAAATTTTTTTTTAAAGTACACAAAGCCTCTTGCAGAACAAGAAAATAAAAATTTAGACCAAGTTATAACACTCGAAAATGTGCGAGAGACAGTAATCACACTAAACCGAGATAAGACCCCAGGCCCAGACGGCCTTACATCAGAATTCTATACTTTCTTTTTTCCCGTTCTCGGACCACTATTAATGAAAGTTTTTGAGAAAGCCTTTCAGAAGGGCGAACTTCCTGAAAGTTTAAACCAGTCGTACATAGTACTCTTACCAAAAGAAAAAACAGATAGGAAACTACTAAAAAATTACAGACCCATATCACTTCTAAACACTGACTACAAAATTTTAACTAAAACTCTAACTAATAAACTGAAACCATTCATGCATATCCTAACTCATGACGACCAACAGAACAGCGTGCCGCAGAGGAATATTAGCAAACATACACACTTTTTTAGAGACCTGATTAACTACGCGTCAGACAAGCAGCACGAGGCCGCTATTTTATCGTTGGACCAAGAAAAAGCCTTCGACAGGGTATCCCATTCTTTTTTGCACAAAACTCTGCTCGCTTGTAATGTAGGGCCATACTTTAGGAAATGGATAGAAATTATATACAAAACATTCGAAAGTAGACTTTTAATAAATCACACAATCACAGAATCATTTATTTTAACTAGGTCAGTTAGGCAAGGATGTCCACTCTCGCCCTTGTTATATGTACTTTCAATAGAACCCGTGTTAGAGAAAATTAGACAAGACACAAAAATCACGGGAGTTTTCATTCCAGGACAAGATCAAAGAAAATTAGCCGCCTACGCGGATGACACGATATTTTTCCCAACCAAAATTTCATCTATTCAAAAATATTTTAAACACCTTTAATGAGTTTGGACGAGCCAGTGAAGCAAATATAAACATTCAGAAATCAAAGTTAATGGGAATAGGTAAATGGAAAAACAGATCAGATTTCCCCTTCCAGTTGCTACAAGTAAATGAAATAAAAATTTACGGTATTACATACACCGCCACGCCAACACAAAGGAATACAGAGGTATGGAAAAACTTGTTAGAGAAAATAAAAAACAGACTAGAAAGCTATAAATACAAAACTACTACAATTTTCGGAAGATCGGTTTTAATCAACACTTTTATTCTACCTAAGTTGATTTACATAGCAAATGTTCAAACCATTCCTCAAGAAATTATTACACGAATAAACAAACTAATAAGAACTTTCTTATTTCGCAACACCTTACACTGTATAAAGCATAAAACGTTAATACAACCCAAAGATAAAGGGGGAGTATCTTTACAAGATATAGCAACTAAAATAAAAGCTTTAAGAATCAAGTACATAGGAGAAATAGTAAAAAATCCTGAACAATATCCTTTAGCTCATTATTATATTGGTCTGAGATTATCTAACGTATGTCGTTACAAAAACAATCAACCTCATTATTTTGGCACTTTACCACGGTTCTACAAACAATGCATACAAAGCATACAAGGAAACACACCTTTATTACAACAAAATACACGTTCCATTTACAGAAGTCTTATTAGTGTACAAGAACCCTCATTGGTGACAAGGATAAAACGTGGGTACAATTATTTTATAACTGATTACCAACCTATTTTTAAGAGCCGACACGAGTTACCACTTGCTCCACCCGCAAAGGAAGTCACGTTTAGATTATTATATAACATGACACCCATTAGGCAAAGACTTGTTGCACAGTGGAAGAACCTCCCAAAATGCAAATTATGTAATACCAATACACAGGAGACAGAAGATCATTTGTTTTTTTTACTGTATTACAGTCACTTCTACAATAGGAATTTTGAAAAAGGAATTGATGGTCTACTTTCCACGCAGTATAGACATGTATAGAGCTATCATGCTGAATTCCCTACCAAAGTGCACACAACAAGTAGAACTGAAACTTTTGAGCCTGATAGTGGAATTTAAATATTTAGTCTGGATTTGTAGGAACTGCGCGGTGTTTGAAGGGAAACAGTACAACGCCCACTTATTCTCAAAATTATTCTTACAAAAAACACATTATATCAAAGGTTGAAGGGATTGAGGGGGGGGGGGGGGGGGGGGGACAGGAAAATAATTTCAACCCAGATTTTGACTGTACATAAGCTTAAATAATTATAGCCATGTATTGGCTTTCTGGATGCAAGTTCAATGTATATGTGAAGGTTTTTATTGGGAAAATTTCTTTCAAGTGTGCCAGTGAGCGAGAGTACGCGTGTACAATTTGCGGGTTTTTGTAAATTCTAAAAGGAATTTAAAAAAAAAAAAAAGGAAAAAAAAGTGGAAGTGTGAGCAAGTGTAAGCTTTTTTATACATATGTGAAATACTATGAACTGTTTAGGAATTTGAATTAGCTATAAATCATTTTTATTAATTTTTTTTTACTTTTTTAATTTTTTAATTTTTTAATTATATTATTTTATTATTATTATTATTTAAAATAATTTGTTTAACTTTATTTGTGAGAGTGCAAATGAGGCTTTATATGTAATATACAATGTATTTTTCTAGTATTTCATGCAATGTACCTGTTTTTGTAAAGTGGAAGAACGACAAATAAAAGTTTAAAAAAAAAAAAAAAAAAAACCAAAAGGTGACACTTGGCTTGTTTGTTGTATTGGTCTGTATTCTCTTTTGATAATTTCCTCTTCTGCTTCTTCATTACCTATTGGCTCCCGGTGTGGCACAAGTGTTTAACAAATCCACTATAATCTTCCTGTCACGTGTCAAGTCTTCCTGTCACGTTTCAAATCTTCCTGTCACGTGCCGTCCGATCAAGTTCTTCCCATGACTTCTTCATCCTTTTCATGTCTGTCTCCAGCTCTCTTAACCAGGTTTTTTTAAATTTCTCTCTGTTTATCTTTCCCTGGGGATTCCAGAATATGGAATGCCTCTTATTACAATAGCTCTTGTTACCTGCCGTCTCAATATCCTGTAGCTCTTGTTACCTGCCGTCTCAATATCCTGTAGCTCTTGTTACCTGTCGTCTCAATATCCTGTAGCTCTTGTTACCTGCCGAGTATCATTGAACTGTTTCATCTGTAAATAGTCGTCGTCATAAAATGTAGATATTCATTAGATTACTACAAGATGAGTATTCGTCGACAAACACTGGGGGTGGGGCGGGGGGAGGAGATTGGAGTGGCTAAGAGGTATGGCGTCCGCCTCTAATTCTAAAAGTAGCAGGTTCGGTTCCCAGTGCAGGGAATATATTTGATGGAATTTTTTTTCAGAATCAGTGGTTCCTAATGATGTCATACTCCCCCTGATCTCATGAGTAGTGAGATCGGGTGCCTGGTCTTCTCGGCTAAGAGCAAAAAAATAGGAAGTCCTGTGTGCATATTGCGAACGTTATGACGATAGGAAACCCTATACAGAGCGATACATCGTCGATCATGTGCTTCGACCCCCTTAATCTCCTTTACACTCTAAGGGGAGGGAGGGGGCATCAGCCTCCTGCTGTCTTGTAAAAAACACCCCGGCAGTTGGTAATCGTAAAGAGTAGGCCATACGGCAAAATTTAAACAATTTGAAAATGTACCCAAAACAAAAATATTTATGGAATGTTCCATTCTTTTATCCCACATTGGGATCCTCACCGGTGCTATGGATTTCGTGCACTGTGCTGAAATCCGCCTTGTATGATCTAAGGGAGGAGATCGGAGCACTGATGGAGTTGTCAGTGTGCAATGAAAATAGTCCTTAAACCGAAAGCCAAACAAACAAACAAACAAACACTGGCAGTGACTACACATTTTTGAGTAATTTCAACACCTTCAGAAAACCTCTATCCACCTTGGCAAAACTTTTGTCTAAATAAAATAAAATATAATAAAAAACCGAAAACGCCGCTATGTTAAAAAAAGAAAAAAGAAAAGAGCAGGAGTCCAAAATGTGCTCGTTGTTCAGCAATGAAAGATTAGTTTGTGTATGAGAAACATATCATCATTTAGATCTTCCATCTTCCATCTTCCATCTATGAATGGGTGCTCACAAACACTACAGGGAACCACTTGCCAAATTAACAAAAATTTCAACTACTCGTTAAATTAATTTCCACGTATTCGTGAATATTGTTTTTTTAATCTATCACATGAAATATTAATTATGACTAATAATGACTGTCTCGAAACTATCATTATCGTTACGGATCCTCCTATCAGAATAGCGTATTTTAACATGTGACCTGACTCTGTACGTATTACACCAGTGTTCCTCAAACAGTTACAGTCTAGCTTAAGTATAACTTTTACGTTATCAACTCTCCAAGCGTCAGATGCAAGCTGGATTTCCCTTCATGTACGGAATTAGTGTTATTAGACAAAAAGGCGGAGGCAGTGGAATGCCGGTATGTACATTAAAGAAGACACATAACAAATCTAAACACCATCTTGCCCACCTGAAAGTACAACATTTGTGACGCCATTGAAACGTGATCCTAGTGGGTGCGTGATGGCAATAATGTGCCCCACAAACGTGAACCTATTGTGTACTTGATGGCAGTAAGGCGCCATTGAAACACTAACGTATTGGGTGTTTGATGGCAATAAGGCGCCAGTGAAACACTAACCTATTGGGTGCTTGATGGCAATAAGGCGCCATTGAATCCCTAACCTAATGGGTGCTTGATGACAATAAGGCGCCATTGAAACACTAACGTATTGGGTGCTTGATGACAATAAGGCGCCATTGAAACACTAACCTAATGGGTGCTTGATAACAATAAGGCGCCATTGAAACACTAACATATTGGGTGCTTGATGACAATAAGGCGCCATTGAAACACTAACCTAATCGGTGCTTGATGACAATAAGGCGCCATTGAAACACTAACGTATTGGGTGCTTGATGACAATAAGGCACCACTGAAACACTAACGTATTGGGTGCTTGATGGCAATAAGGCGCCATTGAAACACATCCTAATGGGTGCTTGATGACAATAAGGCGCCATTGAAACACTAACGTATTGGGTGCTTGATGACAATAAGGCGCCATTGAAACACTAACGTATTGGGTGCTTGATGACAATAAGGCGCCATTGAAACACTAACGTATTGGGTGCTTGATGGCAATAA
>JAMPIV010003457.1:453409-483409 GCA_024509875.1 Oreohelix idahoensis | reverse complement strand
CAAACAACAAAAACGGATAATTTGTTTGCGTCTTCGCCAGAGTTTATCTACTCTTACTTTGAAACCAGAACTTTAACGGTAAAACAAAAACAGTTGCGGAAAAACTGGGACATTTCCAATAAATCTACAACCAACGCGGAAAACTTTGGATTGTCGCGATAATTGGAACTGTCGTGGAAAAGCTGGATTGTCGCGAAAATTGGAACTGTCGTGGAAAAGCTGGATTGTCGCGATAAACTGGAAATGTCGTGGACAACCTGGATTGTCGCGATAAACTGGAACTGTCGTGGAACAGCTGGATTGTCGCGATAAACTGGAACTGTCGTGGAAAAGCTGGATTGTCGCGATAAACTGGAACTGTCGTGGAAAACCTGGATTGTTGCGATAAACTGGAACTGTCGTGGAAAACCTGGATTGTTGCGATAAAATAGGAATCGTCGCGAAAAAGCTGGAATAGTCACGATAAAACAGAAACCGTCGCGAAAAAACCTGGGACTTGCAATAAAACTAGAACCGTCGCGGAAAACCGAGACTAATGGAAGTTCAGTTATAAATCACTATTCCTTTAGCAATCACAACGTTTAGACACACAGACGGTTGTGAACATTAGCAACTACGTTCGTCGTTCAGCGCTATCTAGCAATGTTTTACTGAAGGCAATTAACCTAACATATCACAGATGGCTAGACCACATTATTTAATGTGAAGGATATCACGATGGCCAAGCCCTGAGGCCGGCCTAGAGCCTTTCAAAGAACGAACTAAAAGTTATTCACGTTGTTATCGAGTGCGAACGTGAGAATCGTGTGACTGAAAATTGGCTGTTGGTGGAACTTAATTTAATTAACATTGTAGACTTCATTAGATTAATGGCGTGACTGAAGACAGCCCAGATAGACGTGTAGAGTCGAACGAAGTCGCTAAAACTAAAGTTGGCACGCGATGTGCACGTGACACGTCCACCAGTTCTGTGCGGCTTCAGGGATCACGTGCTTACTTTGCTGGACATGAGAGATCTGGTTTGATAGTAAAGTAGATAATAAATAAAAGTATTACGTCAGTAAAGTAAGTGTATAGACACAACACGCTCTTCAAGTCCCCGAAGATTGGTTCTTGTATGTTTACGTTCAGCTGTGTATTAATAGATGGCTGTCCGTGCTTTGTGTAGGAACTGTCCTTTTTATCTTCTTTAAAATAAGGTAACTATGTAAAGTAAATCTTCGCATAGTAGTGGGATTTTTTTTCTTTCTGTCTCTATTCACGTAGTTTTATTGTTCTTCTGGTTATTGTTGATCAGAATCGACATCACTGCATTCCGGGCAAACCCATTGGTGCTGAGTCTCTCTCCGCAAATGTTGAAAGGTATGAATGCCAACTTTTCCTGTAGCGCGCTGGTTGTACATAAAACGGATGCATCCTCTCATACGTCCATCCCTGCTTGTCTTACGTTTGATGCCAAATTCCAACAGTTTTAGCCTTGTTGATTCATCTATTGTAGTAATAAGTGATCATTAGCTGTCCTTAGTATCTCTCCCTTATCCATATCCAGTATGGTCACTAAGGTGCTCTCAAGGCTAGTTTGTCACTACTCTCACTGCAACGTACCCCTGCATGACCCGGACAGTAGATACACACCAATGTCCTGGTTTTTCACTGAGTGAAGTGTGCTTAAAATTGTGTCCGGTCTTTTGTCTGATACCCAACAAGCGCTAAAAAATTCACTAGCCAACCTTTACACCTGAAGAAGGTTTCTTACCGTATATATTTGGTGTTTTATTTTGTTTCTACTATGATAGCCAGAAATCAGAGACCACCTGACATTATTTCCCAACAAATCGTTCATCTTGTTACGATTATATCAGAATCTATGCTCTGAGGTTTAGACTTTTTAATCATTACCGTGTTTTTTTTCGATCCCTACGGAGCATGAAGCCAATATGGCAGCTGGTCGTTTTGCAGGAAACCTGTACTAATACATAACAAAATGTATACAGCACACACTTGTAAATAATCTTGTATGTTTGTCTACAGTACACCATTCTCACATATTACATTTTGATAAATTGTTTACTGTAGCTGAACAAAAAGTAACACAAAATAAAACAACAATTATGCCGTATACCCATTGAACCCCTTTCGCGTATGATCGGGGGAACGTTTACCACATTTTGGGAAACACTGCTGTCGTGACATGTATAGTATGTCTTTATGACTAAAGTAGGGTTTCCATTCGTCCCGTTTTTCCCGGGACAGTCCCGTTTTTTGATAAAATGTCCCGGTGTTTAAGGGTCCTTCCTGAAAAAAAAAAAGCTTTGGGTAACGGATTTGATTCCGTGTTTTAGTAGTGTTTGGGTAACGGATTTTATTCCGTGTTTTAGTAGTGTTACTTTATCAATTTCCGGTTACAGTGGACCCTCGGTTTGAATCTCGAACAAAAATTCGAAAGTCGACCAAAACAGTGTTCAGTGAGCATCTACCAAATGATTTAATGCGTATTAGCATTATTATGCAGTATTTTTATCGTTTTTCATCCGCATAATGCCGAAACGTAAGTGCAGTATAAATGATAACATTACAAGAGAATTTCCCTTCATTAAAGGTGTAGATGAAAATGTGGAATGTACTTTATGCAGCTCTAAATTTTGCATTTCACATGGTGGTCGGTCAGACGTAGTCAACCACGTGAAAATGAAAAAAACATAAAGGTGCTGTTGAAAGTAAGGCTTCCAACAGCAGTATAAGTCATTTCTTAAATGCGAAAACCCAGAGTGAAAAGGAAATGGAAAAACATTTATCATTGGCAGCACAAGAAGCAACCTTCGCGTATCACACGGCGGTGCATAACCACAGTTTTAAGTCCATGGACTGTACAATGGGCTAATCACCTGTTTGTCAAACACTTTGATTACATGTTTTGCCCAGGAGCCTTGTGCTCTTTGGGTCACCTCTACACTCTGTTTACGGGGTAGAAGAGGTTCCGATTAAGAAAGAAAGAAAGGACTGCACAACAGCCATCGTGAAAAAACTTTTCAACGATAAAGTGGAAGTTGTGTTAGTTAATGTGTGTATTTTTATAACAGTATCTTATTTTAAGTGCAACATATAATATATAATAGATTTATTTGTGCTTTACCTTAATTTTTAACATGTCCCGTTTTTTTACAAAATGTCCCAGGTTTTTTAGGTAAAAATTTGGAAATGTCCCGGTTTTTAAACAAAACATTATGGGAACCCTAGACTAAAGTGTACAGTGAATAGTAAATCTTCCACATGTGAGTATGGTGTCTGTGGGTATGAATATATATCGATCTTCAAAAAGAACAAGGTTTCTTAAGCCGTGGGACACGGACCCCTAGAAAGTACATTTCTTATGGTAGTGTCTTTAATTATGTTCATTAAAGTGTTGCGTATTTCTGTGTTCATTATAGTATTGTTTAACACAGTTTGCATTGTATTATTGCGTAATTATGTGTTCACTATAGTATTGCGTCATTCAGTGTTCAATATAAGGAGTGTTGCATAATTCTGTGCTCACTATGGTATTGCGTATTTCTGTGGTCAGTATAGTATTGCGTACTCTGAGTCCCTAACTGCTACCTCTCATGATCCCACAAAGATTAATGATTAACTGTTTTGTTTTATTTGGTTAATTATCTAGAGGTAATTTAAATTATACTAAGTAGTAAATTCCAATACAGAACTTAACTTTAATAAAATTATCAAGCAAGTCTGAATGAAATTTATTTACAATTTATTTGTCCTGAACCTCAATATCTTTTCAGGTCAGGAATACTCAAAAGAACTGTAATATTATTTACAAATCAAAATAAATAAACTGGAAAATCTCTTCCATAAGGAATACTGTCAAAGGACTGAACTTATTTTACGTTCTGTTTATCTTGATGTTATATTCACTGTCCCTGAACTTTTGGATTCACTATATTATATATAGTTCTTGACTTCATCATTTAAGGGTATTAGTAGTTGTAAAATTTTAACTGTGGTGAGTATCTGGAGTAGCTGTTCAGTGAACCGTATGGTTCACTTATCTTTGTATATGCTGCTGATCTTCATTCAACAAGTCAGGACCACACGACTTGCAGCTCCTGGATGAGAAATGCTGGGTATAGCTCTTAGTTTATGTAGAGCTGTTGTCACCAACAGACTTCCTCAACAATGGCTGGCGATTACTTCATGATACTGAGACAGAACCTGGAATAAAGGATAACCACATTCCATGTAGGTATCTGCTTCAACCCACACACACACAAATACAACACCACATCTTACCCTTTTCTCAGTTATTGTGCTAACAGGTTGCACAGGATATATAAGTTCTTTTCCTACAGCCAGTTCCATGTAATTATTCTTTTTCTGTAAATATTCTATGATAGAGTCCTTAGCCCACGATTGGGTTCCATACCATGATTTGGTTAAGCACACAATGGTAAGTGACTACTTAATTACTTCATGTCAACAATTCCTGTACACCTATCTCATGTGCGTGAACACTGTGTAACTCCAGAAGAAAATACTCATTCAAATCCCCTATTAAAACTTACTGTCGTAATTGTGCCCTATTTTGTTTCACTTTTCTACACAGCAACTGACACACATAATGGGCACAAATTATACACACGTTTAACATGGTAGTATGGTATACACAGGCTAATAATTAACAATATATATATATATATATATATATATATATATATATATATATATATATATATATATATATATATATATATATATATATCTTTCTTACCCTCAGGCAATAATACTCAAGCTGAGACGGGCCTCAATGGAAATCCAGTTCTGTTAACAGGTCAGAACGGCAAAAGACTTGATATGCAGTCCGCTAGATTTTCCTACAGCTTGGTTTGAATTTCAAAATAGTGGCGGCTCTCCTGATTCCCCCTTTCTATATTTAGAGCTACATCTGACCAATCGTTGCCCAGTCCAAATTTACTTTTAAGAATTAAAACTTAGGCGTATTTCAGCCTGCTCGTATAAAGTGATTAAGTTTAAATATTTTATATTACAGTTATTATTGGACCGATTTCTATTATTTAAAATAATAATTAAACGGCCAATTGCTCTCTATCGTTCTATATGTATATTCGTTAGCTATTTCCTTGCATTCAAATCTAGATAATTTTTAAGTAATTAAATCGGGTACCACCCTGATGTGAAAATATCACTAAAACCAATTTTTCTCTTTAATTAACTTACTTTTATGAGATCGGCTTGGTACCTATTTATTAAGTGATATATCAGGTGTATTAATAGCTATGTATTTATTTTTATTTCTCGCTATTGTATATTGTACGAAATATGGTTATCCGTTGTTGCATTTACTCTCCTAGATCCTATTGTCTGTCCTCTGTGTATTTTTCAATTCCAGTTGTGCTGGTATCTCAAAAAGTGTTCTGTTTTTGTCTTGCATCCCGTTACGGTAATGGGACAGAACAGCCAGGTCGTTGGGAAACCTGTTTTGACTTCAGTGAATTACATTTCTATTGGTTTATTTTTTTCATAATCCAGTCATTGGCCAGTAAGAAGAGAAATTATGACAAGGCATTCCTGCCGCACTTCAGTTCTTATCTCAAAGGGCTCTGTAGTGTTTAAAAAAAAAAAATCTCCCATTCTTCTCTCGAATGTCTGTCTATCATCATCATCATCCTTCAGCTCCCTGCGGAGCACATACTGTCAAGACATCCGTGTCAAGTAATCTTGGTTATAGCCCATGTTTAAAGTCTTTCCATTTCTTTCATTTTTGTCTCCAGTTCTCGTCGTCTCCGTGTGTTTTTGTCTCCCTCTACCTCTCTTACCTGTAGATTCCACTATAAAGACTGCCTTCTAAAGCAATCAACAGGTTTCTTCAATGTGTTACATAGCAGTTTACATAATATCTGGACAGAGTACCGCAAGTGATCTGTTCTTGATACACGTAGTTGATCTGTTCTTGATACATGTAGTTGATCTGTTCTTGATACACGTAGTTGATCTGTTCTTGATACACGTAGTTGATCTGTTCTTGATACACGTAGTTGATCTGTTCTTGATACACGTAGTTGATCTGTTCTTGATACACGTAGTTGATCTGTTCTTGATACACGTAGTTGATCTGTTCTTGATACACGTAGTTGATCTGTTCTTGATACACGTAGTGTTTATAATATGTTTAGTTTGGTTTGGTTTTAAGGACCATCTTCATTACACACGGACATTATCATACGTGTTCATGCAATAGCGTGCACAATATTCGGTAAGAAGGATATTTTTGAGAGAAATATTCTGTCTTTCTTACCAGTAAAAAGGTAAAGGAACCCGTTACACGCCCATTGAGGCATATTGGGAATATGGTGTTAGGCCCATATTATCTTGACCGTCGGCACACTAGGGGTGATGTGGTCGGCATCACGCCGGCCGCCTTAACCTTCCCAGAGTTGCTCTGGTACCCATTTGAGTCTGGGTCGACCCAGGAGCCGTTTGTGGCCTAAAAAATTCCCACCTCATCTGGGGATCGAACCATAGTCCACTGCGCTAGGAAGCCAGTGCACTAACCACTATGCTACCGTGGCTCCCTTTCTTACGAGTGCCTGCCACAAAATGCCGGATTACCTATTAAACACATCAATCAATCAATCAATCAGTCTATCAGTCAATCAATCAATTCATCAATCCATCCACCCGCCAGCTCGAAGATCTGTCTGTCTGTCTGTCCGTCTGTCTATATTTTGAGTCGCGACTAAATTGGATCACTTCACTAAAATAATTGGTAGTGACAAAAAAATCCAACAACATCTGTGGCACGCTATAAATCAACTGACTTCCGCTCATCGATTTAAGTCCCAATCTACCACACTTACGGAGGCTGGAATACAGAAGGTTCCGTTCATCTATCACCAGAACGGCAAGCACGAACTGTACGAATCCCTGATTATGCAACGCTACGTCATTTCGTTCTCCAAGACTGAGAGGTAAAGTTCTTCATGAGCTGGCATTCTAGTTAGTGTCTGGGGTAGCTTCCTTGTTGAATTCATTACCTCACACAACCAAACACTCACAAACACGTACACATAATAAGAAAGCACCTGGTGTTGACCGAGTCTCGCCCAATCTCATTTACTTCTTCCCTTAATGTCTGGCCCATAAGACAGTTATCTTGCATAGAATTATTTTCTGAGGGATACTGAGAACCTATGGGTTTGCCTGTATTACAATGATGTCGATTACAATAACAATAATTAGCATAGCATTTTTTTTAAGGGTCTGGTATTACAACGAATAATAATAATAATAATAAATTCTTTAAGCACCAAACACAGCGCATAAGGCAGAAACCAGTGCTCTCCAGGTTGTACGTTGTGACGCCACTCCTCTTAGCTCTTGCACATTATTTAGGCCCAACGTTCTTCCTTCTCTTATTATTGTTCTTCTGAGTGTTTCTTTTGGTCTTTTATTGTTCTTCTGAGTGTTTCTTTTGGTCTTCCTTTTTTTCCTCTTACCCTCAGGAACCCAAGTGAGCGCCTGTAGTGGTATTCTGTTGTTTTGCATTCGTAGGACATGACCGATATATGACCATCGTCTTTTCCTTATATAGTCGGAGACATATTTCTGCCTAGTCTTCTCTTATTTGTCGATTAGTCTTGAATTCTTTCCAACTGATGTTCATGAGTTTTCTAAGACATTTGTTCTCGAATGTATTCAGCTTGTTCTCCAATGATTTTGTTATTTTCCAACTCTCACAGCCGTATGTTAACACTGAGATAACATTTGAATTAAACAGACGAAACTTGGTATGTATATTCAATGATCGTAATTTCCAAATGTTAGATAATCTATTGAAGGCGCTAGCTGCCAAAGCAATTCTAGTATGGATTTCTCTTGTTGTGTCACCATCCTGAGTCATTTTACTGCCTAAATAATTGAAACTTTCAACTTTCTGTAGTTTTTTCCCCGTTCAAGATGATATCAAAGGTCTCGTTAGAAAAGTTCATAGCTTTAGTTTTAGAGGCATTTATTTGGAGACCTATTTTAACCTAGAGATGACACAAATTATTTATTGCTTCTTGGGATTGTCTTGGTGTTGAACTTAAGAATGCTACATCATCTGCGAAATCCAGGTCCCCCAGGAACTTTCCATTTGTCCATTTTATACCTAATTGTTCATTGTGGGTATAGTTTCTCATAACCCAATCAATAGCTATTCCAAAAAGTAGTGGTGACATAATACAGCCTTGTTTCACCCCTGTTTCTACTGTAAACCATTCTGTATTCCCTTTATTTGTTCTAACACAACATCTTGCATTGTCATATAGCGCGTTGATTATATTCACATATTTTGTTGGAAAACCATAGATTGTAAGTATCTTCCACAATGATGGGCGGTGTAGACTATCAAAGGCTTTTTGAAAATCGACGAAGGTGATAATAAGTGTCGATTGCCTTTCCACTGATTCTTCTATAATTGTTCTTAGTGTGAATATTTGATCAATACATGATCGTTTCGGTCTGAAACCCGCTTGTTCTTCTCTGATCTTTTCGTCAGCGTGCAATTTAAGTCTTTCTAACATCATGCAACATAATAATTTTCCAGGTACTGATAATAGAGATATACCACGCCAGTTATTACAGTCTGATAGATCACCTTTCTTCGGTAACTTTACAATAATACTGTCTTTCCATTGTTGTGGTGGTTGTTCTTCTCTCCATACTTCATTTATAATATCTAAAATTCTCAAGAGGTTGTTGTCATTAACTGCTTTAATCATTTCCCCTGAAATTTCGTCAACTCCAGCAGCTTTAAAATTTTTTAATCTTTTAACGGCTTGTTTGATCTCGTCCAGCGTGAATTCATCGCAAGTTATTGGCAAGGTGGTTGTGGATGTTTCATTATTAAAATCAGGTGTTACTGTTGGTGGTGGTCTGTTTAGGACCTCCATGAAGTGCTCAGCCCATCTCTTCATTTGTTCTTTTTCTGTTGGTATTGAATTCCCTAATTTACCTTTAACAGGTGTTTCCATAGCAGTAGGCTGGTGACATAGTTGTTTTGTAATTTGATAAAGGCACCTACTATTACCAGTTCTTGCAGCATTTTCAGCTTCTACGGCCAGTTCATTGATGAAATGTCTTTTTATCTCTTCGAGTTTTTTTGTCTTCACTTCTTTATTTAACAAGTTATAAGTTAGTTTGCAAGATTCAACTGCATTATGTGTACTTGCCGCTAGTAGTTTAAGTTTTGCTGTTTTCCTTTCTTGTATTTTATCCCAAGTATCTTCTCTCATCCATTTTTTCTTTTTATGTACTAGGTATCCGGTGGTCGCTACTGCTGCTTCTGTCATTGCTGTTCTCAGTTGTTCCCATTTAGTATCGATTGTCTTGGTGGTGATATCGTTGTCAATTTTGCCTAAAGCATCGAAATAGTTGTTCATTTTGACATTATATTCCTCCTTTATATCATTTGATTGCAGTCTGTGTACATCTATTCTTCTATTTTTATTCTGTTGGTATAACTTCTTCAGTTTAATTCTCAGTTTAGCTATGCAGAGGTTATGATCGCTTCCGATCTCTGCACCTCTGTATGCTCTGACGTCTTGAACTGATGAGCGAAATTTTGCGCTTATGCAGAAGTGATCTATCTGGTTCTTAGTTCTGCCATCAGGTGAATTCCATGTTATCTTGTGGATATTCTTATGTGGAAAGATGGTGTCTGCCACAACGAGGTTTGATATTTCACAAAGTTCTAGAAGTCTTTCGCCATTTTGATTCATACAGCCTATGCCATGAGTACCGAGATATCTTTGTACTCCATCGTTGTTGTCACCTACTTTGGCGTTAAAATCGCCCATGACTGCTATTATGTCATGCTTGGGTATTGTGTTGATGGTACTTAGAAGTGCTTCATAGAAGTCATCTTTTGTGGTATCAAGAGCGTCGTTAGTTGGTGCATAACATTGTACAATTGAGAGCTTGAAAAATCGTGTCTGAAATCTAGCTAATATTAGCCTCTCATTGATAGGTACCCAGCTGATAAGCGATGCTGCTGCTTTCTGTGTCATTAGGATGGCTAGCTAATATTAGCCTCTCATTGATAGGTACCCAGCTGATAAGCGATGCTGCTGCTTTCTGTGTCATTAGGATGGCTACTCCCTCTGTGTGACGATTATCATTACTACCAGAGTATATAATTTGCTTTTTTTCTTCTGAAACATATTTTATGCCCTTCCCCGTCCATCTACACTCGCTGACACCCAATATGTCCAACTTATAATTATCCATTTCTTTAATTACTTCTTCCAATTTTCATGGTGATATGGTTACCAACTATCATCCGATTTCGCTCATATCTCTCCTGTTTAAACCTTTAGTGCAAGCATGGGTACACTTTAGCATGCCAAGGTCTATTTTAACTTTGCCAAGGAGACTACGGTCTACCAAATACAACTGTTCATTGTAGATACTTTTACAGGGCGTGTTTCAACTGTAAGTAATAATTGTGTTTTTGTTTTTAAAAATTTCAAGGGCGTGTGGAAAGAAGAAAAACTTAATGCCAACAATAAGACATTTTTAGGATTAAAAAAGGAAGAATATATTACATTAATGTTTTAACAAACATATATTTAACAAACATGTTTTAACAAACACATTTCAACAAACATGTTTTAACAAACACATTTCAACCAACATATTTTAACAAACACATATTTAAGTACTGGTTATTACAAAAGGTGTAATAACACAGAATTAATATAAAGATTTTTTGCACTGCACAGCCTCAGCTAAGTCCTCAAATTTCGGTACGAAATTACCAATGGCCACTTGCATATATGCGTCTATATGTTTGTCTGACACAAGAGATTGGTATTCTGATTTTATCATTTACATAATCCAAAACTTCAAACACCAGGCCTTTATACCTGTTCCCTTGAATATTATTTTTGTTGTATTTGGTTGTTATTTTTTTTTTTTTAATATACCTGCAAAATTAGTCATTTTGATTTGCCCTATTTACAGGGGTTTGACAGATATGATGCCGCTTTCCTGTATCGGCAGTTAGTCGTATTATTTGGAATTTAAAACAATATAAATCCTAATTCATGAATATGGATTGGACATTAATATTTAGAAAACAAAAGCTATGATAATTAGCAAAACGGACGATAAGCCCACATTAAAATTAAGCATAAATGGGGAAATCCTGGAACAAGTCAAGAGCTACGTATATCTTGGTCATATAATAACTGAAGATGGCAGATGTGAAACAGAAATCAAGAAGAGGTATAGGAATAGCCAAAGCTACATTCAACAACATGAAACATATACTGACATCTAAACAGTTAAAGCACAAATTAAAACTGACAATCGTAAAATGTTATATATATTCTGTATTTGAGATGTGGATATATAGAAGAATGGGGCGCATCTCATGGAAAGAGAAGAAAACAAATAAGGAGGTCCTACAAAATCTAGGTATGAAAGGAGAATTAATGAGGGAGATCAAAGTTAGGCAGCTAAAATACTTTGGCCACATAAAAAGGCATAACACCTTGCAGAAAACCATAATAGAAGGGAGAGTTGAAGGCAAACGTGCAAGGGGAAGACAGTGCTATAAGTGGGAAGATAACATCAAGAGATGGACATGAAAGAGTCTATCAGAGTGCACCACCAAGACAAGAGACAGAAGACGTGGAGATCCATTACAGCCAGCCTTCGTTGTGGAGATGGCAGCTGATGATGATGAAATCATAATTATAATCCATCAGAGGTTGAACGGGATATTTTTCCTCATTTAATTAAAAAAAATTCGTGTCATTCATTATTTTAAAATATTATACATTTAATAACAAAAGATTAATTAAAGAATTATAACAACATTAAAAATGTTATATATCAGACAGGCCACCGAAGTTCTCCCAGCCGTCAACCAATGGACCGCGATCGATGTATGTGTTCCACCCCTGCTCTACAGCACCACATCGTCACCCACCTTATGAAGTTCTCAGTAGCTACCATTTCATGCATGAAGTCACTACAATCTCATGCACGAAGTCGCTACCATCTCATACACAAAGTCACTACCATCTCATACACAAAGTCGCTACCATCATACACAAAGTCGCTACCATTTCATACACAAAGTCGCTACCATTTCATACACAAAGTCGCTACAATTCTCATACACAAAGTCGGTACAATCTCATACACGAAAATCCAGCTGGATTTCGTCTAGGGCGCTCCTGTCAGTAGCGGGAGGCATTTTTCGGTCGAAATCGAAAAAATTCGGAATTTGGGATTAGTTCATTTTTTGATACATTAGCATCTACTGAATCTAAATATAACAGAATTATGTGTCAAAATGCATTCTAACAATATGTATTTTGACTTTAAAAAAGGTGTGGTACGGTGAGATTGTCTCAAGCTCGAGAAAATATGTCTAATTAGACCTGGTTTCTTCCACAGCAACCAAGCTTACACCCCTACATGTTATACATCGTTGGATTCCTCCAAATCTACACATTTATTTTAAACAGGTCACCTATTTCGGGAATGCAAATGTCACAGCTTTAATTTATAATTTCCAGGTCAACGTGTTTGCCGTATTATTCCATATAAGGAAATAGTCGTGCTTCGGACGATTCCGTCGTCTCCGTCGAAACGTTTCCGCTCGATTCTAAAATTTTAATTGGCTGTTGCACGTCCACGTGGCCGGTAACAGCAATATGGCAGCGGTGTTTACATTCTGGTTCGGTCTCTCCGTTTTGTTTTGTGGTTGGTGTGAAAATGCCTCAAAAAACGAGATGCTCTCGTTGCTTCCAACAGGAAAAGGCCAGAGTTACCGATGGGAGCAAGACTTATTCTACAGTGCATGTAAAACGTACTAATTGTGATGCGGTAATGGTAAAAAATTGGCCATTAGTACTAAGGCAAGGAGGGTTGAAATGAAGTACAGCGGACCGTCTGTTCGATAGGGCCTTAAAATAGAATTCAGAGACGCAGTAAAAGAGGGTAATGGTTAGGTTTAGGTATCCTAACCCTAACGACGTTGGCGACTTACTAGGAGGACATCAAAGAAGACGGCTTACTGTGACGCATTTCAACCAGGTTTAAGTATCCTAACCCTAATCCTTACGACGTTGACTATTTACTGGGATGACATCAAAGAAGGCGGCCGGCCCAATATGCTTCATTTCAACCACCAGGGAGTTACATGAACTAGCTATTAGTAGACAGACAATTAAAAATATCACATTTTTCTGAGTTAACAGAATATTGAATTACTGCTCAAAATTGAATACATTATCATGATTTTTGTAAGCATAGTGCATTTTGTTTCCCCAATATAATGTTTGTTTGATATGTATTTTATTGACATGTCTTGTCACAGAAGCCCATGTGTTATTAAAAACAAAAAGTGCCTGCCAGACATGTGCAACAGCTGGTTCATGGTACCAGAAGAAAGACTGGAAACTTCATCAAATGGAAAGTGAAGCAAGGCTGTGATATAAATATTGAAGGTATTTACTTTTGAAACTTATTTTATGTTTCTCCTTGTTGTCATGAAATATTCTAATCCACATATATAATTATTAGGTAAATATGAAGCCTAACAAATAAAATTAATAAAGAGAAGAGCAATGGTAAAATAACAGTGCTGTCACAAAGAATGTACTCGAAATCCCCCTTGTTTTCTGCTTCGTCTGCAAATTGTAACGCTTTCACGTTGATATAAAAGCTTACTGTATTATTACCCGCCTTCTTCAATGAAGCGTGTGCTGCATTTCTAAGAAAAACATTGAGACGTACTGCGTAATGACCTAAATTAATCCTAACATTAATTATACTGCGTTACCAAAACGAACGAACAGATGGACAAAAGGATAAAGAGAGAGGGGAGGGCTGAAAATCAGGAACGCATGCATCACGCGTGTAAGTCTACATGCACTAATTTTTTTTCAGACGGACAGTGATAAAATACACTACCCTTTCCCAGAGTTAGGTTTATAAATCATAAAAAACTCTTATTAGAAAAGATAACATTAGATGGGTTTACGGTTGAGAACATAACAGTACCCAGACAGCACATCTTCGAAACAGGAGGTAGAAGAAATTGCATATTTTGAATGCAGCCACGTAGCTCCTTTAAATTTGAATTGATTGGAGCGCAACAAATGAAAGCCTAACCACGATTGGTCGGGCTATAAATACTATCTTGGTTGTTAGGGGGAAACGGGGAAAGGTAACATTTTTTCAAACACTTGTCGAAACGGGGCTCATTGGTCAGACTCGCTGATATACACACTTGGGAGCGTTAGTTCGAAACCACTTGTTTAAAATAGCTTGATAAAGCATCAGTGCGTTGAAGCCAGCATATATTTTGCTAAATAAAAGCCTGGAAGATAAGCAGATGGGAATTTGTGCCAGTTTGTGCCAGAATTCATTGCTAATCAACGTATCTGTGTTTATTCGTATGAATTGTGGTAAGCTTGAACCATTCAATATCTTTTAATGAAAATTGAATGTGAATTGTTGATTTATGCCTGTATATATATATGTGTAGTTCAGTGGCCAACGTGAGGTAAAGCCTGTAATGCTCCAGCCTGAACAGAGGGTGTCGGAGAGAAGTAAAACGGCATGGAATGGCCAAACAGTACACTGACACCTGGATGATTGACTAGAAAGAAATAATGCTGGAAGTGCAGAGGCGTAGTAACCATTAAGAAGGGTAATACTGGAATAAAGTATTTCAAATGAAGCTGACAGTTGGCCTAATGCTCTGAACTCAATGTTTTGTGCTGTGTTGTGATCAATGTAACAAGAGAGTTTAAGTTAGTTTATGAAGTAGAAGGTACATCCTTCTTGATTTCAGGGACAGTGGTCTTGATGGTACTGAGCAGCACCTGGTCAGAGCTTTGCTGAATCCAGTGTCGGACAGCATACTCCTTGGTCCTTTTAGCTATCAGTGAGGTGTCTCCAGAGCCCAGAGGAGAATTCGAGCAGAGGAGTCCTTTCCTGCCGCCATCACGCCAGATAAGCTAACTTGGCCAGCTGAGCTCAACATTATGTCCCCTCATCTTGAACTGACTTTGTAAAATTAACATTAAGAGGGGAATTTACTTGTCTTAAAATCAGGAACTGTGAACATCTCCAATACTAGTCCCTAAAGACAAACTATTGAAGTCATGATGACAAATACCAACAGAGCTTGAACAAAACAAAACCAGTATTACCTCATTTTACTACTACACAACTGACACACATAGAACATTTGTAATAATATATGTCACTACAATATTCATATTAAATACATTCTGTACATAACTTGTAATTTAAATTGATTGTGATTCCTGGTTCCCTTGTAGTTGAATCAGGACACATATTCATTCATGCCAGTAATGAATACATATTGTTATTTGAAAGTTTATCAGTGACTCTTTTAAGATATCTTTGTAGAGTGTTATATGTATGTGAGTGTCACAGTGTTGTCAAGAGTAGTGGATTAAATTAAATTGTTTATCTGTCTGTTGTTGTGACTTACACTTCACCATACTCATACCCTAGACACATAACGTAGCATCACACTATTCCAGAATAATTCTGACTGAGATCAGCTGTGAAGGTATCTATATCTATTAAGAGTAGTGTATTATAGATAACCTTACTTGCTACCACATATCTATATATCTCAGTCAGAATTATTCTGGAATAGTGTGATGCTACGTTATGTGTCTAGGGTATGAGTATGGGGAAGTGTAAGTCACAACAACAGACAGATAAACAATTTAATTTAATCCACTACTCTTGACAACACTGTGACACTCACATACATATAACACTCTACAAAGATATCTTAAAAGAGTCACTGATAACTTTTCAAATAACAATATGTATTCATTACTGGCATGAATGAATATGTGTCCTGATTCAACTACAAGGGAACCAGGAATCACAATCAATTTAAATTACAAGTTATGTACAGAATGTATTTAATATGAATATTGTAGTGACATATATTATTACAAATGTCTATGTGTGTCAGTTGTGTAGTAGTAAAATGAGGTAATACTGGTTTTGTTTTGTTCAAGCTCTGTTGGTATTTGTCATCATGACTTCAATAGTTTGTCTTTAGGGACTAGTATTGGAGATGTTCACAGTTCCTGATTTTAAGACAAGTAAATTCCCCTCTTAATGTTAATTTTACAAAGTCAGTTCAAGATGAGGGGACATAATGTTGAGCTCAGCTGGCCAATGCGCTTATCTGGCGTGATGGCGGCAGGAAAGGACTCCTCTGCTCGAATTCTCCTCTGGGCTCAGGAGACACCTCACTGATAGCTAAAAAGACCAAGGAGTATGCTGTCCGACACTGGATTCAGCAAAGCTCTGACCAGGTGCTGCTCAGTACCATCAAGACCACTGTCCCTGAAATCAAGAAGGATGTACCTTCTACTTCATAACTAACTTAAACTCTCTTGTTACACTGATCACAACACAGCACAAACATTGAGTTCAGAGCATTAGGCCAACTGTCAGCTTCATTTGAAATACTTTATTCCAGTATTACCCTTCTTAATGGGTACTACGCCTCTGCACTTCCAGCATTATTTCTTTCTAGTCAATCATCCAGGTGTCAGTGTACTGTTTGGCCATTCCATGCCGTTTTACTTCTCTCCGACACCCTCTGTTCAGGCTGGAGCATTACAGGCTTTACCTCACGTTGGCCACTGAACTACACATATATATACAGGCATAAATCAACAATTCACATTCAATTTTCATTAAAAGATATGAATGGTTCAAGCTTACCACAATTCATACGAATAAACACAGATACGTTGATTAGCAATGAATTCTGGCACAAACTGGCACAAATTCCCATCTGCTTATCTTCCAGGCTTTTATTTAGCAAAATATATGCTGGCTTCAACGCACTGATGCTTTATCAAGCTATTTTAAACAAGTGGTTTCGAACTAACGCTCCCAAGTGTGTATATCAGCGAGTCTGACCAATGAGCCCCGTTTCGACAAGTGTTTGAAAAAATGTTACCTTTCCCCGTTTCCCCTAACAACCAAGATAGTATTTATAGCCCGACCAATCGTGGTTATGCTTTCATTTGTTGCGCTCCAATCAATTTGGAGTTTACATGGTAGGCTATTTCTGTAACGTAAATTTTTTTCAAACACGTTAAAAAAAAATCTTATGAGCAGAAATGATTTTATTTGTCAGCAAGCCCTAAGGAACCCAAAAATACAAATTTAAAGGAGCTACGTGGCTGCATTCAAAATATGCAATTTCTTCTACCTCCTGTTTCGAAGATGTGCTGTCTGGGTACTGTTATGTTCTCAACCGTAAACCCATCTAATGTTATCTTTTCTAATAAGAGTTTTTTTATGATTTATAAACCTAACTCTGGGAAAGGGTAGTGTATTTTATCACTGTCCGTCTGAAAAAAAATTAGTGCATGTAGACTTACACGCGTGATGCATGCGTTCCTGATTTTCAGCCCTCCCCTCTCTCTTTATCCTTTTGTCCATCTGTTCGTTCGTTTTGGTAACGCAGTATAATTAATGTTAGGATTAATTTAGGTCATTACGCAGTACGTCTCAATGTTTTTCTTAGAAATGCAGCACACGCTTCATTGAAGAAGGCGGGTAATAATACAGTAAGCTTTTATATCAACGTGAAAGCGTTACAATTTGCAGACGAAGCAGAAAACAAGGGGGATTTCGAGTACATTCTTTGTGACAGCACTGTTATTTTACCATTGCTCTTCTCTTTATTAATTTTATTTGTTAGGCTTCATATTTACCTAATAATTTATATATGTGGATTAGAATATTTCATGACAACAAGGAGAAACATAAAATAAGTTTCAAAAGTAGATACCTTCAATATTTATATCACAGCCTTGCTTCACTTTCCATTTGATGAAGTTTCCAGTCTTTCTTCTGGTACCATGAACCAGCTGTTGCACATGTCTGGCAGGCACTTTTTGTTTTTAATAACACATGGGCTTCTGTGACAAGACATGTCAATAAAATACATATCAAACAAACATTATATTGGGGAAACAAAATGCACTATGCTTACAAAAATCATGATAATGTATTCAATTTTGAGCAGTAATTCAATATTCTGTTAACTCAGAAAAATGTGATATTTTTAATTGTCTGTCTACTAATAGCTAGTTCATGTAACTCCCTGGTGGTTGAAATGAAGCATATTGGGCCGGCCGCCTTCTTTGATGTCATCCCAGTAAATAGTCAACGTCGTAAGGATTAGGGTTAGGATACTTAAACCTGGTTGAAATGCGTCACAGTAAGCCGTCTTCTTTGATGTCATCCCAGTAAGTCGCCAACGTCGTTAGGGTTAGGATACCTAAACGTAACCATTACCCTCTTTTACTGCGTCTCTGAATTCTATTTTAAGGCCCTATCGAACAGACGGTCCGCTGTACTTCATTTCAACCCTCCTTGCCTTAGTACTAATGGCCAATTTTTTACCATTACCGCATCACAATTAGTACGTTTTACATGCACTGTAGAATAAGTCTTGCTCCCATCGGTAACTCTGGCCTTTTCCTGTTGGAAGCAACGAGAGCATCTCGTTTTTTGAGGCATTTTCACACCAACCACAAAACAAAACGGAGAGACCGAACCAGAATGTAAACACCGCTGCCATATTGCTGTTACCGGCCACGTGGACGTGCAACAGCCAATTAAAATTTTAGAATCGAGCGGAAACGTTTCGACGGAGACGACGGAATCGTCCGAAGCACGACTATTTCCTTATATGGAATAATACGGCAAACACGTTGACCTGGAAATTATAAATTAAAGCTGTGACATTTGCATTCCCGAAATAGGTGACCTGTTTAAAATAAATGTGTAGATTTGGAGGAATCCAACGATGTATAACATGTAGGGGTGTAAGCTTGGTTGCTGTGGAAGAAACCAGGTCTAATTAGACATATTTTCTCGAGCTTGAGACAATCTCACCGTACCACACCTTTTTTAAAGTCAAAATACATATTGTTAGAATGCATTTTTGACACATAATTCTGTTATATTTAGATTCAGTAGATGCTAATGTATCAAAAAATGAACTAATCCCAAATTCCGAATTTTTTCGATTTCGACCGAAAAATGCCTCCCGCTACTGACAGGAGCGCCCTAGACGAAATCCAGCTGGATTTTCGTGTATGAGATTGTACCGACTTTGTGTATGAGAATTGTAGCGACTTTGTGTATGAAATGGTAGCGACTTTGTGTATGAAATGGTAGCGACTTTGTGTATGATGGTAGCGACTTTGTGTATGAGATGGTAGTGACTTTGTGTATGAGATGGTAGCGACTTCGTGCATGAGATTGTAGTGACTTCATGCATGAAATGGTAGCTACTGAGAACTTCATAAGGTGGGTGACGATGTGGTGCTGTAGAGCAGGGGTGGAACACATACATCGATCGCGGTCCATTGGTTGACGGCTGGGAGAACTTCGGTGGCCTGTCTGATATACAACATTTTTTAATGTTTTATAATTCTTTAATTAATCTTTTGTTATTAAATGTATAATATTTTAAAATAATGAATGACACGAATTTTTTTTAATTAAATGAGGAAAAATATCCCGTTCAACCTCTGATGGATTATAATTATGATTTCATCATCATCAGCTGCCATCTCCACAACGAAGGCTGGCTGTAATGGATCTCCACGTCTTCTGTCTCTTGTCTTGGTGGTGCACTCTGATAGACTCTTTCATGTCCATCTCTTGATGTTATCTTCCCACTTATAGCACTGTCTTCCCCTTGCACGTTTGCCTTCAACTCTCCCTTCTATTATGGTTTTCTGCAAGGTGTTATGCCTTTTTATGTGGCCAAAGTATTTTAGCTGCCTAACTTTGATCTCCCTCATTAATTCTCCTTTCATACCTAGATTTTGTAGGACCTCCTTATTTGTTTTCTTCTCTTTCCATGAGATGCGCCCCATTCTTCTATATATCCACATCTCAAGAGTCTCAATTCGTTCTTCCAATCGCTTATTCATTGCCCATGTTTCTACACCATACAGTAGTGCAGAATATATATAACATTTTACGATTGTCATCCCCGTTTTTGCTAATTAACATAGCTTTTGTTTTCTAAATATTATGTCCAATCCATATTCATAGAATTAGGAGTTTATATTGTTTTAAATTCCAAAATAATACGACTAACTGCCGATACAGGAAAGCGGCAATCATATCTGTCCAAACCCCCCTGTAAATAGGGCAAATCAAAATGACTAATTTTGCAGGTATATTTAAAAAAAAAAAAATAACGAACCAAATACAACAAAAATAATATTCAAGGGAACAGTATAAAGCCTGGTGTTTGAAGTTTTGGATTAATGTAAATGATAAAATCAAATACCAATCTCTTGTGGTCAGACAAACATATAGACGCATATATGCAAGTGGCCATTGGTAATTTTCGTACCGAAATTTTGAGGACTTAGCTGAGCTGTGCAGGTGCAAAAAATCTTTATATTAATTCTGTGTTATTACACCTTTTGTAATAACCAGTACTTAAATATGTTTTTGTTAAATATGTTGGTTGAAATGTGTTTTGTTAAAACATGTTTGTTGAAATGTGTTTGGTTAAACACATGTTTTGTTTTAAATAATATGTTTTTGTTAAAACATTAATGTTTAATTATATTCTTCCTTTTTTAATCCTAAAAACTGTCTTATTGTTGGCATTAAGTTTTTTCTTCTTTCCACACCCCTTGAAATTTTTTAAAAACAAAAAACACAATTATTACTTACAGTTTGAAACACGCCCTGTAAAAAGTATCCTACAATGAACAGTTGTATTTGGTTGACCGTAGTTTGGTTGACCGAGCCTCCTTGCAAAGTTAAAATAGACCTGGCATGCTAAAGTGTACCCATGCTTGCACTAAAGGGTTTTAAACAGGAGAGATATGAAGCGAAATCGGATGATAGTTTGGTAACCAGTATCACCATGAAAATTGAGGCAAAGTAATTAAAGAAATGGATAATTATAAGTTGGACGTATTGGGGGTCAGCGAGCGTAGATTGACGGGGAAGGGCATAAAATATGTTTTCAGAAGAAAAAAAAGCAATTATATACTCTGGTAGTAATGATAATCGTCACACAGAGGGAGTAGCCATCTTAATGACACAGAAAGCAGCAGCATCGCTTATCAGCTGGGTACCTATTAATGAGAGGCTAATATTAGCTAGATTTCAGACAAGATTTTTCAAGCTCTCAATTGTACAATGTTATGCACCAACTAACGACGCTCTTGATACCACAAAAGATGACTTCTATGAAGCACTTCTAAGTACCATCAACACAATACCCAAGCATGACATAATATCAGTCATGGGTGATTTTAACGCCAAAGTAGGTGACAACAACGATGGAGTACAAAGATATCTCGGTACTCATGGCATAGGCTGTATGAATCACAATGGCGAAAGACTTCTAGAACTTTGTGAAATATCAAACCTCGTTGTGGCAGACACCATAATTTTCCACATAAGAAATATCCACAAGATAACATGGAATTCACCTGATGTGGCAGAACTAAGGAATCAGATAAGATCACTTCTGCATAAGCGCAAAATTTCGCTCATCAGTTCAAGACGTCAGAGCAATACAGAGGGTGCAGAGATCGGAAGCGATCATAACCTCTGCATAGCAAAAAAACTGAGAATTAAACTGAAGAAGTTATACCAACAGAATAAAAATAGAAGAATAGATGTACACAGACTGCAATCAAATGATATAAAGGAGGAATATAATGTCAAAATGAACAACTATTTCGATGCTATAGGCAAAATTGACAACGATATCACCACCAAGACAATCGATACTAAATGGGAACAACTGAGAACAGCAATGACAAAAGCAGCAGTAGCGACCACCGGATACCTAGTACATAAAAAGAAAAAATGGATGAGAGAAGATACTTGGGATAAAATACAAGAAAGGAAAACAGCAAAACTTAAACTACTAGCGGCAAGTACACATAATGCAGTTGAATCTTGCAAACTAACTTATAACTTGTTAAATAAAGAAGTGAAGACAAAAACTCGAAGAGATAAAAGACATTTCAGCAATGAACTGGCCGTAGAAGCTGAAAATGCTGCAAGAACTGGTAATAGTAGGTGCCTTTATCAAATTACAAAACAACTATGTCACCAGCCTACTGCTATGGAAACACCTGTTAAAGGTAAATTAGGGAAATCAATACCAACAGAAAAAGAACAAATGAAGAGATGGGCTGAGCACTTCATGGAGGTGCTAAACAGACCACCACCAACAGTAACACCTGATTTTAATAATGAAACATCCACAACCACCTTGCCAATAACATGGCGATGAAGTTCACGCAGGACGGGGATCCAACAAGCCGTTTAAAAGATTTAAAAATGTTTAAAGCTGCTGGATTTGACGAAATTTTAGGGTAAAATGAAATTAAAGCAGTTATTGACAATCAACCTCTTGAGAATTTTAGATATTATAAATGAAGTATGGAGAGAAGAACAACCACCACAACAATGGAAAGACAGTATTATTGTAAAGTTACCGAAGAAAGGTGATCTATCAGACTGTAATAACTGGCGTGGTATATCTCTATTATCAGTACCTGGAAAATTATTATGTTGCATGATGTTAGAAAGACTTAAATTGCACGCTGACGAAAAGATCAGAGAAGAACAAGCGGGTTTCAGGCCGAAACGATCATGTATTGTCAAAATATTCACACAAAACAATATATAAGAATCAGTGGAAAGCAATCGACACTTATTATCACCGTTCGTCGATTTCAAAAAAGCCTTTTGATAGTCCTACACCGCCCATCATTGTGAGAAGATACAACCCCCAATTCTATGGTTTATTCCCAACAAAATAATGTGAATTGTAAAATCAAACGCGCTTATATGACAATGCAAAGATGTTGTGTTGAACAAAATAAAGGGAATACAGAATGGTTAACAGTAGAAACAGGGTGAAACAAGGCGTTATTATTCACCGCACACAACTTTTTTGGAATACTATTGATTGGGTTATGAGAACAAGAACCCACAATGAACAATTAGTATAAAATGGACAAATGGAAATTTCCTGGGGGAACCTGGATTTTCGCATATGAATTAGCATTCCTTAAGTTCAACAAACCATTACAAGTCCCAAGAAGCAATAAATCATATTGTGTCATCCCTCTAGGTTAAAAAAAAGGTCTCCCCAAATAAATGCCATCCCCAAAAACTAAAGCTATGAACTTTTCTAACGAGACCTTTGAATATGCATCTTGAACGGGGAAAAACTACCGAAAGTTTGAAAGGTTTCAATTATTAAGGCAGTAAAATACTCAGGATGGTGACCACAACAAGAAAAATCATACTAGAATGCTTTGGGCAGCTAGCGCCTTCAATAGATTACACTGACTAACAAAAAAAAAAAACTTTTTTTTTCTTTCTCTAACATTTCTATGTTTTTCTGGTCAATTTTAATGCGCTGTTTTTAAATCTGCAAACCGTTTTTCTCTATCAGGTCGGGATCTCTAGAAATACGCATTGAAGTTTTTTAACAACGCATACAGTATTACAACATCATTCGTACAAGAAGTATAACAGTTATGTAGGCTTGAATTTCTTTGCAGTCGACTTTCGTCGGTGAATGGCATGTGGTACATCGCGATGAAGCATCCAACAATAATCGGCAAGCATGGTCACACACCACCGTCCTTGATAACGTGACTCCATTACGGCGATATCTTGATGGAATCGTTCTCCATGTTCATCGCTGACTTCGCCAAGGTTGTCAGGGAAAAAGTCAAAGATGCAATCAAGCCAAATGGATTTTTGAGGACATGTTTACAGCCCATAATTCTGTATGCATCTATGCACCTGCTTAACAATATTGGCACATAGTCGACAGATTTTGTGATTTCACAGAAAGTTAATCGACTATCGAATTTGCATGCCATCCATGCGCGAAGTTCACAACCATGTTAACCAAGTTCTCGAATTGTTTGTCTGCAATAACTTTCCTAATCTGAGGTCCTACAAAGATACCTTCCTTTATCTTTGCATCGCTAACGTTGCGAAGTTCTCGAAGATAAGTGGAAAGCTTTTCTCGTTTTAATCTAAGCTTTTACGAAATTCTTCATAGCCCCCCAACTTTTTAGTAACGTGGTAAAATGATGCCCGTACCCCTTTGTTACTAATGTCTCATGTATTTACATTTTTATGCCAGAGCTGCATACGATCCCTGATAGGCCACACCTTTCTTGCATAATGTTCCTGTCTGTTGCGGCTGTCCCATTCACATAGGAAGCAACAAAATTTAGTATACCCATCTGCATGCCCGTGAGAATTGCAATGACCTTTAGGTCTCCACAAATCCGCCATTGGTAGTCATTGTACTTTATTTTTGCCAAAAGTATAGCCATAATGTCCATAAGTTCTTTCATATAAACAGAGTAGCGACTGGAATTTGGATGAAAATAAATTTCCGTTTATGCAATAACAGGCTTTTGAGACTATTCTTGGAAGAAATCTGATGAAAGGTCGCCATATCGTTGACTATGTCTCCACGAACCGGGTGCACATTAGACCGTTTACATCCTTTGCATAGCAAAATGCCATCATCCATCTCAAAGTATTGAACAAGTTCTCTGTGTCTATGACGAAATTTGATACGGAAGTATTGGGCGTCTAAAAATATTCCATTTCTTTGAGTCCGCGAACCGAGTAATTCCGCTTGTCCTTTGGTGAGGAGCGAGTATCACGTAATTATATTCTTAAAGTTCTGAATTGGTTTAATTAATTGAACACCATCATTCACTCGGAAATATAAACCGTGTCAGAATTAGTTACTAAAGCAGTTAAACTATTCCACAAACTTTTCTGTGATGGTTCATTCACGTCCAACGGATATTGTTAATGGTGAACTGGGATCGGAACACGGGATTGGGATCATGAGGCAACTGGTTACGATAACGATTCTACAACTTCTATAAGCCATAATACTTCGCTCAGAATTATTATCAAAATACAGTAAAACTATTTTAAAAATTATCGTAACATAATGTACGATGCATCGTTTTAGCAGTAATAAAAAGTATAATTATTTTTGCATTTTTTATTAATTTTTAATAAGTTATATAGTAAAAATGAAACGGAGCAAATAACGGTTTCCCCAAAAATATATTTATTTCACAAATATCTTAAGACCCTGCCGTGATAGAGATAAACATATTTTCAGATTTGAAATCAGTCGCAAATAAACTGGACCTATAACACTTATTCTTATATAAGAAAGAAAAATGTTGTTTGTCAGTGTTATCTAACATTTGGAAATTACGATCATTGAATATACATACCAAGTTTCGTCTGTTTAATTCAAATGTTATCTCAGTGTTAACATACGGCTGTGAGAGTTGGAAAATAACAAAATCATTGGAGAACAAGCTGAATACATTCGAGAACAAATGTCTTAGAAAACTCATGGAACATCAGGTTTGGAAAAGAATTCAAGACTAATCGACAAATAATAGAAGACCCTCTAGGCCAGAAATATGTCTCCGACTATATAAGGAAAAGACGATGGTCATATATCGGTCATGTCCTACGAATGCAAAACAACAGAATACCACTACAGGCGCTCACTTGGGTTCCTGAGGGTAAGAGGAAAAAAGGAAGACCAAAAGAAACACTCAGAAGAACAATAATAAGAGAAGGAAGAACGTTGGGCCTAAATAATGTGCAAGAGCTAAGAGGAGTGGCGTCACAACGAACAACCTGGAGAGCACTGGTTTCTGCCTTATGCTCCTGTGTTGTGGTGCTTAAAGAATTTATTATTATTATTATTATTCGTTGTAATACCAGACCCTTAAAAAAAATGCTATGCTAATTATTGTTATTGTAATCGACATCATTGTAATACAGGCAAACCCATAGGTTCCTCAGTATTCCTCAGAAAAATAATTCTATGCAAGATAACTGTCTTATGGGCCAGACATTAAGGGAAGAAGTAAATGATATTGGGCGAGACTCGGTCAACACCCAGGTGCTGTTCTTATTATGTGTACGTGTTTGTGAGTGTTTGGTTGTGTGAGGTAATGAATTCAACAAGGAAGCTACCCCAGACACTAACTCTAGAATGCCAGCTCATGAGAACTTTACCTCTCAGTCTTGGAGAACGAAAAGACGTTACGTTGCATAATCAGGGATTCGTAACAGTTCGTGCTTGCCCGTTCTGGTGATAGATGAACGGAAACCTTCTGTATTCCAGCCTCCGTAAGTGTGGTAGATTGGGACTTAAATCGATGAGCGGAAGTCAGTTGATTTATAGCGTGCCACAGATGTTGTTGGATTTTTTTGTCACTACCAATTATTTAGTGAAGTGATCCCAATTAGTCGCGACATCGAAAATATAGACAGACGGACAGACAGACCAGACAGATCTTCGAGCTGGCCGGGGGGGGGTTTGGATGGATTGATGAATTGATTGATTGACTGAATTAGACTGATTGATTGATTGCTTGATGTGTTTAATAGGTAATCCGGCATTTTTGTGGCAGGCACTCGTAAGAAAGGAGCCACGGTAGCATAGTGGTTAGTGCACTGGCTTCCTAGCGCAGTGGACTATGGTTCGATCCCCAGATGAGGTGGGAATATTTTTAGGCCACAAACGGCTCCTGGGTCGACCCAGCCCCAAATGGGTACCAGAGCAACTCTGGGAAGGTTAAGGCGGCCGGCGTGATGCCGACCACATCACCCCAAGTGTGCCGACGGTCAAGATAATATGGGCCTAACACCATATTCCCAATATGCCTCAATGGGCGTGTAACGGGTATTTCCTTTTACCTTTTTACTGGTAAAGAAAGACAGAATATTTTCTCTCAAAAATATCCAGCTTACCGAATATTGTGCACGCTATTGCATGAACAACGTATGATAATGTCCGTGTGTAATGAAGATGGTCCTTAAAACCAAACCAAACTAAAAAACATATTATAAACACTACGTGTATCAAGAACAGATCAACTACGTGTATCAAGAAGAACAGATCAACTACGTGTATCAAGAACAGATCAAACTACGTGTATCAAGAACAGATCAACTACGTGTATCAAGAACAGATCAACTACGTGTATCAAGAACAGATCAACTACGTGTATCAAGAACAGATCAACTACGTGTAATCAAGAACAGATCAACTACATGTATCAAGAACAGATCAACTACGTGTATCAAGAAACAGATCACTTGCGGTACTCTGTCCAGATATTTATGTAAACTGCAACTATGTAACACAGCTTGAAGAAACTGTTGATTGCTTTAGAAGGCAGTCTTTATAGTGGAATCTACAGGTAAGAGAGGTTAGAGGGAGACAAAAACACACGGAGACGACGAGAACTGGAGACAAAAAATGAAAGAAATGGAAAGACTTTTAAACCATGGGCTATAACCAAGTTTACTTGACACGGTGTCTTGACAGTATGTGCTCCGCAGGGAGCTGAAGGATTGATGATGATGATAGACAGACATTCGAGAGAAGAAATGGGAGATTTTTTTTTTTAAACACTACAGAGCCCTTTGAGATAAGAACTGAAGTGCGGCAGTGAATGCCTTGTCATAATTTCTCTTCTTACATGGCCAATGACTGGGATTATGAAAAAAATAAACCAATAGAAATGTAAATTCACTGTAAGTCAAAACAGGTTTTTCCCAACGACCTGGCTGTTCCTGTCCCATTACCGTAACGGGATGCAAGACAAAAACAGAAACACTTTTTGAGATACCAGCCACAACTGGAATTGAAAAATACAACAGAGGACAGACAATAGGATCTAGGAGAGTAAATGCAACAACGGATAAACCATATTTCGTACAATATACAATAGCGAGAAATAAAAATAAATACATTAGCTATTAAATACACCTGATATATCACTTAATAAATAGGTACCAAGCCGATCTCATAAAAGTAAGTTAAATTAAAGAGAAAAATTGGTTTTAGTGATATTTTCACATCAGGGTGGTACCCGATTAATTACTTAAAAATTATCTAGATTTGAATGCAAGGAAATAGCTTTAACGAATATATCATATAGAACGATAGAGAGCAAATGGCGTTTAATTATTATTTTAAATAATAGAAATCGTCCAATAATAACTGTAATATAAAAATATTTAAACTTTAATCACTTTTATACGAGCAGGCTGAAATACGCCTAAGTTTTTAATTCTTAAAAGTAAATTTTGGACTGGGCAACGATTGGTCAGGATGTAGCTCTAAATATAGAAAGGGGGAATCAGGAGAGCCGCCACTATTTTGAAATTCAAACCAAGCTGTAGAAGGAAAATCTAGCGGACTGCATATCAAGTCCTTTTGCCGTTCTGACCTGTTAACAGAACTGGATTTCCATTGAGGCCCGTCTCAGCTTGAGTATTATATTGCCCTGAGGGTAAGAAGAGAGATATATATATATATATTATATATATATATAAATATATTATATATATATATATATATATATATATATATTGTTTAATTATTAGCCTGTGTATACCCATATGTGTGCAGAGTTGCTGTGTAGAAAAAGTGAAAACAACAGGACTAATTGTGTTTTGCTGCCATACTGACCAAATTGTAAACGTGTTGTAGTTTGAAAGACGACAGGCCCGAAATGAAAAATGTGTATAATATTTGCAAAATTAGGCACAATTACGACAGTAAGTTTTAATAGGGGAGGAGGATTTGAATGAGTATTTTCTTCTGGAGTTTACACAGTGTTTTTCACGCACATGAGATAGGTGTACAGGAATTGTTGACATGAAGTAATTAAGTAGTCACTTACCATTGTGTGCTTAACCAAATCATGGTATGGAACCCAATCGTGGGCTAAGGACTCTATCATAGAATATTTACAGAAAAAGAATAATTACATGGAACTGGCTGTAGGAAACATGTGGGTTGAGGCAGATACCTACATGGAATGTGGTTATCCTTTATTCCAGGTTCTGTCTCAGTATCATGAAGTAATCACCAGCCATTGTTGAGGAAGTCTGTTGGTGACAACAGCTCTACATAAACTAAGAGCTATACCCAGCATTTCTCATCCAGGAGCCTGCAAGTCGTGTGGTCCTGACTTGTTTGAATGAAGATCAGCAGCATATACAAAGATAAGTGAACCATACGGTTCACTGAACAGCTACTCCAGATACTCACGCACAGTTAAAATTATTACAACTACTAATACCCTTAAATGATGAAGTCAAGAACTATAATATAATATTATGTGAATCCAAAAGTTCAGGGACAGTGAAATATAAAAACATCAAGGATAAACAGAAACGTAAAATATAAGTTCAGTCCTTTGACAGTTATGTTCCTTAATGGAAGAGATTTTCCAGTTTATTTATTTTGATTTGTAAATATTATTACAGTTCTTTTTGAGTATAAGCACTGTTACCTGAAAAAGATATTGAGGTTCAGGACAAATAAAATTGTAAAAATAAATTTCATGTCCAGACATGCCCATGATAATTTTATTAAAGTTAAGTTTATCTGTATTGGAATTTACTACTTAGTAAGAATTTAAAAATTTACCTCTAGATAATTAACCAAATAAAACAAAACAGTTTAATCATTAATCTCTTGTTGTGGGATCCATGAGAGGGTAGCAGGTTAGGGACGTCAAGAGTACGCAATACTATACAGACCACAGGAATTACGACAATACAATATGTAAGAGCAACCGAATTATGCAACACTTCCTTATATTTAACACTGAATGACGCAATACTAGTACGTGAAACACATAAGTACGCAATAAATACACAATGCCCAAACCTGTGTTAAAACAAACTAAATGAAAACACAGAAATACGCAAACACTTTAATGAACATAATTAAAGACACAACCATAAGAAATGTACTTTCTAGGGTTCCGTGTCCCACGGCCTTTAAGA